>CM053792.1:413301263-413603763 GCA_028749045.1 Cupressus sempervirens
CCTTGAGTCTTCATGCTCGATATACCAATGCAATCATCTTTCTGACCACTTATTAAAGTAGAGTCTCTGTGCTATGTTCTTCCTTTATCCTCTTGATATCTTCTCCTTGACACCCTTCAACCACTTTGCAATTTTGGCACTCCAACAACTCTAGCTTCTTGGCTTATGAATCCTTAAATAGAAGTCTAGAATTGCTTTTCTTGCTCAATTCTTCCCTCCTTTAATTTTAGTTTGAATAGATTAGGCAGGATTCATTGAATCTAACCCATATTTTGTTTCTTCTAGAAACATCATGAAGAATCCACTTGAATTCACTCAAAAACAATTTACATAGAATTCTATGCCACCAACTCATCATCCTTATCCTCCAACTAGTTGACAAAATTCAAGGTAACAAACTTGTTAGTTCAGATTTGGTGAATCTTTGACTTTTCCAATAATATAGAAGCTCAACACTATTGAAATTCTAATGCTCAGCACATACTATGTTACTCGGCATCAACTACATTTTACTAATGCTCGACACCTATTGTGGATTCACTCAGCATTCACTAAGTTTTTCTAATGCTTGACACCTATTACTTTGCTTGGAACCTAAACATGCTTGTCTCCTTTTGTATTACTCGACACACACTAGATTTTTCATTTGCTTCGGCACTAACTAAGAATTTTCTCAACTTGAACTAGCTTGCTCAGCACTCACTAATGAACTTAGTTAAGCTTTGCAGTCATCCTTGTTACAACTTATTCCTCCAATGTTTATAAGTGTGACCAACCTTTGTATCTCCAACTATGTTATCAATACATCATTTAACCATTGTCTTAACTAATCTTTGCACTTCATTACAAAACCATAACTCAACCTTTCCCTTAGGTGTTCTTGTTACAACTTGTTGATTAAATCCTCTTCGCCAATCAACTAAGTGATAGTACTTGGATCTTATAAGAAATTATCATTCTAGAAAATATTAGGTTTGACATCAATGAAAAAACAATGATTGAAAATATTCTTTATCAATTATCTTCCTTCTTTGCAACAATCTCCCTCTTTGATAGTATTCTTTTTCAATCAATTTTCCAAAAATCTCCATCTTTGGCATTGATGGAAAACCAAACTAATCAACCAAGTTAAAAACATGCTAACTAGGTTAAAATAGTAAATCAAATGCCAAAAAGAAATCTTTACAAAACTATTCATTCTATCAGCAACATAAACTAGCTTATGACTCCCTCTAAATTCTTTATTGATAAACTGTCTTCCTCTGATTGATTCTTGATTTCTCCCTCTGAGCTACTATTCCCATTGTCATATCTATGCATTCTTTTTCCTTTCCACTACACCTAACTCCTTCTTACATTATTTCTCCCTCTATCCATTTGATTGTATAGATTTGATCAGTTTCTTCATTCTTCTCCCTCTTTGACTGTTGATCAAATGCTATTGATCAGTTTCTTCATTCTTCTCCCTCTTTGACAACAATACCAAAGACATATTGTTTAAGCATATTAACATGAAAGTGTAGCAATTATAGGTACTCCAATTTCTCCCTCTATCACCTTGCTTGTGACTGATTTAGAACTTCAGCACTTTGATTACTTTAGGCATGATCCTAAAGTAAATATCCTCTGCATCAATTTGTAATATGCCAAAAATTAACTCATTTGATGCAGGGAAATCTTGACTTATCTTAAGTAGCCTTGGATAGGGGTATCACCCCTAACTTACCTCTAAGTTATTCAAAAACATCTTTAGGTAGTGCTTTTGTAAAGATGTCAACAATCTATACCTTTGAACTGACATATTCCATTCTTACTTGCTTGTCTTCCACTAATTCTCTTACATAGTGATACTTAATTGCAATATGCTTTGTTTTGGCATGCATTACAAGATTCTTTGATATGTTAACAACACTTGTATTATCACAATAGAGTATCATAGGTTCAGTTACCTCTTCCTTCATACCTTGTAATAGATGTTTGATCCATACAATATTAGTGTAGTTGATAGCAGCTACAACATATTCAACTTCTATTCTCGACTGTGAGGTACAACTTTTCTTTTTTCTGGTCCAAGTAATCAATCTTTTACCTAAGAAAAGTGCTCCTCCACTGGTGCTTTTTTTGTCATCAATATTACCTCCCCAATTTGCATCAGTGTAGGCTCTCAACTCAAACTTTTCACTTTTCTTGTAGTACAAACCAATGTCATTAGTTCCTTTTAGGTACCTCAGTATTCTCTTTACTGTCATCAAATGATTTTCTCTTGGATTAGCAAAAACTCTTGCCACTGTTCCAAAAGCTTATGCAATGTCTAGTCTACCATGTACAACATACTATGACTTTCCAATCATTGATCTATACATTGTCTAATTCACTCCAGCTGACTCATCATTCTTAGATAACTTATGTCATGTTACCATTGGTGTACTGACTAGTTTTGAGTCTTCCAATCCAAATGTCTTGAGTATCTCCTTGATGTATTTTGATTGGGTCACAAATATGCCATGCTTCAATTAATGTACTTGCAATCCAACAAAGAATTTGATTTCTCCAAACATTGACATCTCAAACTCATGTTTCATTTGATTAGCAAAATCTTTGCATAGGACATCTTTTCCTCAAAATATTATATCATCAACAAATCTTTTAGATATCAAAATGTCTTTACCTTTTTCTACCTTGATATACAATTTTTTGTTGCCATCTGTTCTCTCAAATCCTATCTTCACAAGGTATTTGTGTAGTCTCTCATACCATGCCCTAGGTGTTTGCTTCAAACCATAGAGTGCTTTATGCAATTTGTAGACCATATCCTTGTTGTTTTCATTATCAAATCCCTCTGGTTGTTCTATGTAGACTTCCTCTTCTAGTATACCATTCAGAAAAGCAAACTTCACATCCATTTGGTAGACTTTGAAACCTTTGTAACTAGCATATGCAAGTAGTGTTCTTACTCCTTCCATTCTTGCAATAGAGGCAAATGTTTCCCCATAATCCAATCCTTCTTCTTGTGCATAGCCTTTTCAAACTAGTCTAGCCTTGTTTCTTGTTATCTCACCATTCTCATCAAGTTTGTTCCTAAAGACCCATTTGGTGCCAATTACATTTTTATCATCTAGTCTAGGAACTAGGGTCCAAATGGTGTTCTTCTCAATCTAATCTATCTCCTATTCTATAGTTTTATGCTAGTTATCATCTTGTAATGCTTATTTCACTATTTTGGGCTCAACATTGCTTAGCAGACATGATTCATTCCTTAATTTATTTCTTGTCATTGGTATTGCATCCTTGTCACCGATGATTTGTTCTATAGGGTGATGTATTCTCACATACTTGGCTAGTCTTGGTTCTATCCTTCTTTCCATATTTGGTCCTTCAGCTTCAAAGTCACTTTGCTCTTCCCCTCCTAGTATTTCATTTTCTCTTCCATGTGTACTAATTTCAAAATCAAAATGTGCATTTTCTTCATTCTGTAACTTGGCTTCTGAATGTAGCTTGACATTCACTGGCTGTGACTTGGCTGGTACTAAAAATTTTTGTTGATTCCCAACTTGATTGGTAGGTTCATCTTTAGTTGGTATTCCTTCATAGAAGTATACAAAAGATCTATAATCTTCTAGTTTCTTGGATTCATCAACTTGGACTTCTGCATGCTCATCAAAATTTACATTTGTACTCTTCACAATCTTGTTAGTGTTAGTATTCAAACACTTATATGCTTTTTTTCTAGTGGAGTATTCAAAGAATATGCCTTCATCACTTTTTGCATCAAACTTGTCATTCCTAGTATCTTTAAGAATATAGCACTCGCAACCAAATACTTTGAAATCTTTTACATTAAGTGAATGACCATACCATAATTCAAAAGGTGTTGCATTTGTACCTTTCTTGACTTGCTCTTGATTCAGGGTGTAAATAGTAATACTTACAGCTTCTCTCCAGTACTTTAAAGCAATATTTTTCTCCATCATCAATGTTTTGGCACAATCTATAACTGATCTATTCCTTCTTTCTACAATCTCATTCTGTGGGGGAGTTCTTGGTGCTGATGTTTACCTTTTGATTCCTTTGTCATTGCAAAATATCTCAAATGCTTTTGATGTAAATTCTGCTCCTTTGTCTAATCTTAGGCACTTCAGACTCTTCCATGTTTCCTTCTCAACCTTGGCCAAATATCACTTAAACATTTGAAATGCATCAAATTTTTTCTTTAAAAGCATGGCAGTCATCATCCTGGAATAGTCATCTATAAATAGCATTATGTATCTATCTCCTAGGTAGCTTTTCACCTCTATTGGGCCACATAAGTCTGTATGGACTACTTCTAGTACTTCTTGAGAAGTGTAGATTTTGGTTTCAAAGCTTCACTTGGTCATCTTCCCTAGTTGATATTGTTTGCACATTGTATTTTCAGGCTTCTTTAGCTTAGGCAATCCTCTGACTTTCTTCTTTTTGCTGATGCTAATTAGATTGTCAAAGTTAACATGTCACAACCTTTTATGTCATAACCAAACATCATCAAGTCCAACAATAAGACATGTTGCATCTTCCATATCTAGGTAAAATATATTACTTCTAGTTTGTTTACCTTTTCCTATTAGATTTCCATCAATATCATAGATTTTGGCAGTTTTGTTTCCAAATTCTACTTTGCAACCTACATCACCTAACTGTGATACACTTAACAAATTGTAGTTTAGTCCATCAACATAGTATGCATTGTCACATGAAATTTTCTCTATAAGTTTAATCTAACCTTTTCCTTTAATTTGGTATGGAGAATCATTCCCAAATCTAACACTATTGCCATCATACTAGGTAAAGGTAATAAACTTACTTTTATCTCCTATCATGTGATCTGAGCATCCACTATCTATGATCCACTTGTCATTCTTGTTCACCTAGGTTACCAGTGCTATTACTTCATCTTCATTTGATTCATCCTTCATGGCTACATAGACTACTTCATCGTCATCCTCATTATAATATTCTTCAATAATGTAGCATCTTTTGCCTTTGTCCTTATAATCTCTGCAATCCTCCTCTCCTTTGTTCTTGTACTTGTTTCATTCTTTGTAGTTCTTCTTCTATGTACACCTTGTAGTAATATGTCCTACTTCATTGCAATTGAAACAAATGATAGGGATCTTACCTTTGAATTTACATTTGCCTCTATAGAATCTTCTAGCTAGTAGTGCTTCCAATTGTTCCACATCTTCCTCATCTGTGCTATTGTCACTGGATGCATGTTTTCCTTTTCTTTTCTTCTTCTTTGATTTCACTTCCTTAGTATCTTTCAATGTCAACTTGGACTTGAAAGTAGATTCAAGGTTCTTAGGTTTGTAGTTATTAAAGTTGGACAACTCAAATGTAGTAAGTCTTCCCACTATACCACTATACCTTCAAAGGTTAGTGTGTTTCCTGGTACACACCTTAGCTCTTGGATAGCTGAAACTCTAATAGCATAGATGGGGAGAAAAGTTCTTAAATATTTTCTATTGATAGTATCATCTTCCAAATGGCCACCTAAACTTCTTATTGCACTTACCACTTCTTTCATTCTAGATGCATATTGTGTAGCATTCTCACCTTCTTCCATTTTCATGTCATCAAAATTTCCTCTAAGGCTTTCTCTCTTTGCTCTTTGAACATTTTGATCTCCTCCATAGATATCAAATAGGACTTTTCACATCTTGAATGTAGTATCACATCTTTTGATGTCATCAAATTTAGCATAACTCATTCCAAAGGCAATCTTTAGCATTGCCTGGTTATACTCCCTCCTTTTGTTTAGGTCATCTGTAGAGAGGGGTCCAGCTAGATCTCCATGTTCCACTCCAATAGAGGATTTTTCATAATCACCTATTGATCCAAGGTGTAATTTCATCAGACTTTTCCATGCTACAAAGTTATCTTTGTCGAGCTTGGGAACTTCTCTCTTGGACATTTTGATCTTCCTACTTCTAGTATTGTTGTCACTTAGGTTTGCACCCTTGTCCAAAACCTATGCATGAGGACAACCTAGTGAAACATGGAAACAACCTCCAAGCTATGGGACTTGAACTGTGAGGTTGAGTCTCCAAAGAAGGCCAACTTCCTCTTACTATCAAGGTGCACCTAACTACTCTTAGAGAGGAAAAGGGAGAAGGAGAGCATGAAAGCAAATCTACCTAATGTAATCTAAAGAGGTGATGCACAAAAATAGAGTGTTCAGACCAAACTTTGCCCATATATGCACTATTGAACTAGAATGAAACTAAGGATATACACATTCAAACTTGCTTTAATCTAATAATCACATGCAAATTAGGAGACCAAGATGAATGACACAAGGAAAGAGAGATTCACATATATTATCATTCATAGGCCAAGGGGATATAGTCATGCAGATCATAGATCTCTACAAAACACCAGTAAGAGCCAAAGAGTTCTTGCATTTTCATACCAATGGTTGAAAGAGATAAGACAAAAAATCATGTAGTTCAGAGGCACAGGGGAATTTACACTGAGAATTTGTAGAGTAGTAACAGAGAAAATAGAGAAAGGTCCACTTACAAAATTCAAAAGTTGCCTTTATAGCTTAGGCATAACTAAGATGTTCTCCAACTGAAGTTACTCCCCAACCACTACATTGAAGTCTTGCAGAGAACAATCATGGGGATCCAAAAGAAAATCCGATCTGAATATAGCTTTTTGGTACCATGAAAACTAATTTTTAACTAAAATAGGGCCTCAAAAAGATAGAAATGGTACCATAATTGTGCTCTAACCAGGTAGATATTTGGATCGAGGGGTAGAGTGTTCCTCTTTGTTTCGTATTTAATATAGGGTGATTGGAATCGATCATAAGATCGAATTATGCAAAAAACCTCGATATCCCCTGTTCCTAGTTCACGAACCAACATGGTCAGAAAGTCAACATAACCCTGGCACTAAAATGAGCCACATGGACCAACGATCTCTTTTTACTTTGCCACCCCATAAGGTCTTCTCGAGGTTGACCAATCTTTCTTTACTAATTGCGCCAATTCCTCAAACTCCAACTGCGACAGTCACATTAATTGCCAACACATCTAATCATTACTACCTCCACTAGACCCACTAGGACACGTGTCACCAAGGTGTTATGTCACTATGCATATCCTTTGAGCAATTTCCCATAGCAAGATAGTGCCCACCGTGGATTTAGACTGATCTGATGATCATGAAGACTCGCCATATTACTATGCTATCTCCTTAAAAGAAACTTGAAAACTTGGGCCCACGAACCACTTGGCAACCACCTGGCATCTTCATCTTAGCATGACCTAGCCACATGATCCACATGGCACAATGGTGCTATTTCGCTATGGGTAATATCCTCACAGTTTTCCATAGCGAGATAGTGCCAACCATTGATCCAGACTGATCTGATGATCTTGAAGACTTGCCGTATTACTGCACTTTGCTCTTAAAACTTTTGGGCCCACAAACCAACTTAGCACACCTGGAATTTGACTTGGGCCAAATTGGTACCATCCCTATAGTTTCATAATACTCAACCCCACCCTGCTACATGTCACCAAGGCGCTATGTCACTATGGGTAATATCCTCGTAGCTTTCCAATACGAGATAGCACCCACCGTTGATCTAGACTGATCTGAGGGTGAGGAAATCTTCATGTGTTCGAAAGGGGCGTGGGTCCAGGTAACTGCTGACATCAACAAACTGCCCAGCTAGCAATGAATCAAAGCCTCATTCCAAGCACAGCCATCCTTCCACATTGCCTAAGGTCCCACCGTGTGTGCCAAATTTCATCACTAATTCCGACGGGGCATGCTTGGGACCCACCTTCCTTCTGATGTCACCACAATATCATTTTTTATTCGAGCACTATGTCGCTAATGGCAAGGAACATATATTTTTTGATAGTGCCATAGCACCCACCATGGATCTAGCAAAACCCAGTGCCAAAGAAACAACAAGGAAAAGGAGGACCCACTGGCCACACAGCCAAAAGGCGTTATGTCACTATGGCGAAACAACGTGCAACTTCCCATAGTGAGATAGCACCAACCGTTGATCTATCTCTATCTGATGATGGGGACTTGTGGGCCCACAAAAATATTAAAATACATAGGGAAAGAAATATAATAAGGTTAGCATAAGGTATTTTCTGCCCTTTTGAATATTTGAATATTTAAAACTTGTGAACGTTAATACGTCAAATTCAAATGTGGTGATTCTGGTAGGAAGGCAAAAATGACCAACAAATCTGGTGACTTAGAGGGGAGACAAGCTAGCTATGCGCAGACCAGTGACCTCATGCATCCATTGGGCTATAGAGTCAAAAAGATGTGGATCTTGTGTATACTGTGAAACCCTAACCCTACCTCTAAGAGGAAAAATCCTGAAACCCATGTCTCTATAACTGGAACTAGAGACCAAAACCTCCTTCTACAACCTTCAAAATTTCAAAACTTGTTGTCTCATAGAGAAAATCCTATGCTCGTGCACTTCTTGGAAAAGTAGGGAACAAATTGGAAACAAAACTAAGCTAACTATGTACATGGAATCTCAAACCCTCAAAAACATGGCTTGAGATAGATCCCATTGACTGGGATAGGTAGAATCTCACTATCAAGCTTGCTTAACTAGAAAGCATTGGCCTATTTCCAACTTTCAATCAGATAGGGACCACTCCACAGTGTGTCAAATTTTGAGTGCCTCCCTAGTTTCGCCCTATCTGCATCCCATTTCAAAACTAAATCACCTTCTTTGAAAGTCCTGACTCTAGCCTTCCTATCAAAACTCTTTTTTACCTGTTGCTGGTGTGTCTCTATGGTCTACATGACTTTACTTCTCTTCTCTTCTAGCTCCATCAGTTCTGCCATTCTCACAGTCATGACATCATCTTCAATCAACTCCAGGTGATGAGCTAGCTCTAGGGATGGGAACTCCAATGAAATTGGAAGCCTTGCTTCTCTACCATAAACTAACACAAATGGTGAATTCCCTATCGACCTTTTAGGCATTATTTCGTCAACCCATAGTGTCGTCTTTAGTTTTTTATGCCAACACCTCTAGTTATCTTCTATTGTCCTTTTCATGATCCTAATCAGGTTCTTGTTAGAGGACTCAGCCAAACCATTACCCTGAGGATAGTAATTTGAAAATGTGCTCAAATAGATATTATGATCCACTACCCATGCACAAATCTGAGCTCCAACAAAAGACTTTGCATTATCTGAAATAATAGTTGAAGGGGCACCAAACTTGGTCACAATTCCATCAAGGAACTCAACAACTAAATATTCAGTGGCATCCTTCAATGCAACTACCTCTATCCATCTGGTGAAGTAATCTATAGCAACTAAAATCCACTTGTGACCTAAATTAGAAGGAGGATTGATAGGGCCTATGAAATCCAATCCCCATTGAGCAAAAGGCTAGTCCACCTGAATAGGATGAAGGGGAAGAGCTGCAAGTCTTTGTTTTCCAGAGAAGAAGGCACATTTTTCACACTTCCTCACATACTTATGACAATCATGAAACAGAGATGGCCAGTAATGACTAGCCCTCATGATCTTCATTGCAGTTGTCCTTGCTGAGAAGTGGCCACCATTAGGACCATCATGAAGTTCTTTGGTCATTCTTTCAGCCCAGTCTGTATCAAGGCATCTTAATAGGGCTCAATTAAAATCTTTTCTAAAGAGGACACTGTCAACTATAACATAAGGAATTGACTATAATCTATATTGTCTCCTTTTAGTTCTATCTAATCCTTGAGGGTATCATTGCCTAATAAGAAATTTGTCATATCATCCATCCAACTCCTTGGGTTGTTATTTCTTACCTCTTGTCGCTCTGTTAGTATCATAGTAGCTTCCTCATCAAGTTCTTGAGATGATAACATCTATTTACACAACCCCCTCCCTCTTACCAGCTTGGTAATCTAAATGTCAATATCATATTCCATCACTTTAGTAATCCAGCCAGCTCTTTTCTCACTAATATCTTTTCTCAAAAGGAAATCCTTCACACTGGCATGGGGTACTAACAAATGAATCTTATTATGAGATAGGAGGCGTCTAAATTTCTTTAAAGCTCTAATGACTGCAAGGGCTTGCTTCTCTACATAGCTATATTTATCTTCATACTCTTTAAGCCCTTCACTAAAGAAAGCTATGGGTTGCTTGTCACCTTTATCATTTCTTTGACTCAGGACAATAGAAATGCTTGACTCACCACCTAGGGTATAAAGGATGAAATCTTTCTCAAAATTTGGATTCATGAGAGTAGGGGTCGAGGCTATGGCTGCCTTGATCTCTTCAAAACTTTACTTCCCTTCCTTGGTCCATACAAAGACCATACCTTTCTTGAGCATAGTTGTAAGAGGTTTCACCATGGTAACAAGATTAGGGATAAATCTTCTCACAAAATTTATCCTGCCTAGGAAACTTTGCAGCCCTTTCTTGTGTTTAGGAAGAGGGAGGGCAAGTAATGCTTTTGTTCTCTCTGGATCAATGGTTAAGCCATCCTCAAATACAATATGTCCTAATAATTTTACTTGGTTAGTAGCAAAGACACACTTTCTTGGGTTAAGGGAAACCCCAAACTCTCTACATATTAGGAATACCTATCTTAGATGATCAAAATGATCTTCTACATCCTTTGAATACACAGTGATATCATCAAGGTAAACTAAGACAAACTTGTCAATCAATCTTTTGAAGGCCATCTCCATTACCTTCTAAAATGTAGCACCTACATTGGTTAGCCCAAATGACATCTTACAATAAGCATAGGTACCCCATTTAGTGGTAAATGCAGTCTTGTACCTATCAGACTCTTTAACCAGCACTTGATTGTAGCTAGAAAATCCATCAAGAAATGAAAATCTTTTTGAACCACTAACCTTGGACAAAATTTGCTTCATAGAAGGGAGAGGATGGCGATCTTTAAGGGAAGCTTGGTTAAGGTCCCTAAAGTCCACACACAATCTAATTTCTCCATTCTTCTTCCTAATAGGGACAAGGTTTGCTACCCATGATGAGTGTTTGATGAGAAAAATTATATTGGCCTCAATCAACTTGGATAGCTCTTTTCTCATTAGGGGTTCAATCTTGGGATTCACTGGCCTCTATTTTTATCTTATTGGTTTTACATCATTAATTAAATCTATGGTATGTTGAAACAACCTTGCATCAAAGCCCTTTAAGTCATCATATGTCCAAGAAAATACATCATTAAATTCTTGACATAGATGAATAAAATTTTCTTGTTCAATTTTAGAACATACCTTCCCCATGTTTAAGGACTTTCCATCGGCAATCATGACTAGAGTGTAGTCATCTTCATCAGCAGCTAGGTTCATGGCCTTGCCTCTTGCTTGGTCATCAAGATAAAAAATACTCTCTAAGGTAATGAGACCCTTAGGAAATTTGTTAGAACTGAGATGAATGATTTGATCACCATACTGATCCTGCAGTCTCAACTAGTTCCTTCCTAAAAACTCTGCTTCATTCTGCAAGAAGCTTACAATTTGCTCATTAGATTCAAACACTTGCCAATGGATTTTGTTATTAAGGATATCAGGCCTTACTATCACTCTGGTTTTTTGCTTCTTCTCCTCTTGAAGATTCCCTAGCACATCATAAGATGTACCTATTGTTGCAAGTCTATCAACATGTCTGTTTTCTTTTCTAGGGATGCTTTGAATATTAAATGCATTAAAACCCTCAAGCAAATCCCATACCCTATGTTTATAAGACTTGAGCAAACCATTCTTGGTAGTATTCTAATTTCTCACTTGATTAACCACCAACTCATTGTCTCCATACACCCTTAAGGCTTGGATTCCTCTTTTTTGAGCAAGTAGGAGACCTTGAATCAAGGATTCATACTTGGCTAAATTATTAGTGTAGCTAAATTGGAGCCTAAAGGAGAAATAGTACCTTACTTGTGTAGCAAAAATTAACATCACACCAGCCCCTGATCCATTTTTATTCCTGGATCCATCAAAGTACATACTCCATATCCCACTCATATCTTCTTTACTCTCCACAAGATTGGGAACTAGAGCATCTTTCTCCAATATACAATATGTACTGAGATCTGTCTCAAGGGTTTCTGACATAAGGTAAAATTGATATGCATTAGCCCATTCATCCAAGAAAAAATTAGGTATCTCTGCTAGGGGAGTGGTGGGCTCATTCACTATGTCGTTCTCATCCATCTCTAGAATAGGGCAATTCATGTTGATGGGGTTGCGGGTGTAAGATTCAGTATGATGGAGAGCTTGAGGCTCTACTCTAATTAAAGTATTGGCTCCATATCTCATTTTAAAAGACATATATGACCAATCAAAAGATATGAAACCACCTATTTGGGCAGTAAAGTCTCTTGATAGACAGATGGCAAAATATGGCTTGACCTTAACAACAAAGATATCTTGGGTTACAGTACAACCGGGTCATGCATGTAAGACCATCTCCACATTCCTAAGGATCCCTATAGTCTTGATAGTACTACCATCAAACTATAATACATCCCTAACAATGGGCTCATATTTCATTCCCAAAGCATCAGGAACACACCTAGGCATCACTGAACTGCTAGCCCCTGAATCAATCATGCAATCATGGACTAGTTTGCCCCCTATAATTAGTGAAACATAGCATGGAGGAGGTCTAACCTTTTTACTTGCTTCTAGCTCCCTTGATGGTTGTACTAGGCTTGTGGCACTTTCCATGCTGAGTGTCTGATCCTTTGGTTCAATTCTTTCCAATTCTTGCTGCAACAACCTCTTTTGCATGGGTATAGTAGCAACAACATCCCACATGGAGATATTCACATTTGTCTTCTTTATTTGCTCAACCACACTGAATGGCATAGCAGGTGTTTTGGTAGAACCTTTGGGAGCTGCGATTGTATGAGGTTGAGATGGAATAACCTAAGGATCACTTACATCCTTTCTGCCATGATTTTTCCTTTGCTGCTGAAAGGTACTTGATTGATTATTTGTTGCTTGCTTATGAGATATTGCATTTGAAGTTGAGGCCTGATTGGGAGGAGGGGGGACAACATCTTCCATAGCGCTTCTTTTTCTTCTAGTGTTATGAGTAATGGAATCATGGTTTACATTACAATGCTCCTCCATCTGATGATTCATAAAAGAGCAATTGCCTTGTCTTTGCATATTTGAGGCATCTTTAAATTGGTCCTCCTTGTATGATTATTTTGTTGTAGGTTCTTGGACTGTCAAATCCATAAAATATTTAGCCTTCTAACACATACAATAGCCATAGGAGTAGTTACAGGAGGGACAAAAATCTTGATCTTGAGCCATATTGTTTTGAGGGACTATGGCCCTACTTTGGTTTACATTTGAGGTTGAAGCATGGCCACCCTGCCTACTCTGATCAAAAGAATTGTTCCAATGATTATGATTTGGAGGCCTACCACTGCTTGGAGTTTGATATTGCAATTGATGAGGCTTACTACCTTGAGCTTGTTGTCTTTCTAAAGTCACCACCTTGTTGCTTACTTTCTACATCATAGAGGAGTTATCCTCCAGCTTCTTCCCATAATCTTGTAATCTTTTCTCTAGGTTTTTTTCTCTTTTATCCATGTTCTACATCAAAGATTGCATCATCTCTTTGATTTCATCTACCCCATTTGAAGATGTGGAAGCTTGAGGGACTAGGACAAAGGATTGTGATGTAGAAGTTGTGGGAAGAGGGGCCATTGCTGGTTGATGATTTGGAACATTAGGGAAGAAGGGCATAGGAGGCCTTGGAGCTAGTTTTCCTCCTTGTGTTAGGATGTTCTCTGATTTTATTGCTATGTCATAAGCATTAGGCAAGGTATCTCCTCCCATAGTTTGGATTGTAGTGGCAATATCACTATTAAAAGCTCTAAGGTAATGCAAGAAGGCATTACCAGGGGTAGGCTTCACTGAAGTAGGTATTATATCCCATGTCTTTTGAAATCTATAATTAAAATCACTCATACATTCGTGGGGGGCTTTTTTTATAGTAGTCAACTACTCTAAAACTGACAAATAGTCACTTTTATCCTCAAAATGTTTGCACAATCCTGCTCCTAATCCATCCCAATTTTTTATAGAACCATGAGCTAAACCTCTATACCATTGTAGTGCTTTTCCTTTCAAGGATGAGGCTAGGAGCCTAACTACAACATCATCCTCTGTAATACCATGGATATTGTAGACATTTGCAACCTCTTGAATGTGTTTTGAGGGAGAGATAGAAGTTTCATCAGTAAACTCTAGTATACTTTTGAGGGTAGCTACTGGTATGTCATGTCTTTGGGATAATAAGAGAGGGATACCACCATTAAAGGTGGCAAAAGTATGAGCTCTATGCAACACCATATAGACAATTGATCTATTGATGTGTATTGATGGCAGTCTAGGCTGAGATCTAACAGCAGGAGGAGTAGAGATAGATCTTGTAGGTGTATTTGTTACTATTGCACTCCTAACTGGTGATAAAGATATTCTAGTCTTCCTTCTTCTAGGGTTTGAAAATGAAAGCTCTTGATACTGAAACTTACCTCTATAAGATGCCCTTGTTTCAGCTCTGGGCATGAATCACTACAACTTTGGTATGGAACTAGATATGTATTTGAAGCTCAGAGTCACCAAGTACTTTGAAGAATGAGCCTCTTGAAGGCTTAAACATCGAAGCCAGTACTATCTCCTCAATATTGATCTTGAAATCTTCCCTTTTGACACCAATAGGCTTGAAATTTTCTGAAAAGATGTCCCACCGGGAGTGCCAAAAACTGTTGTCACTTAGGTTTGCACCCTTGTCCAAAGCATATGCATGAGGACAACCTAGTGAAATATGGAAACAACCTCCAAGCTCTGGGACTTGAATTGTGAGGTTGAGTATCCGGAGAAGGCCGGCTTCCTCTTACTATCAGGGCACACCTAACTACTCTTAGAGAGGAAAAGGGAGAAGGAGAGCATGAAAGCAAATCTACCTAATCTAATCTAAAGAGGTGATGCACAAAAATAGAGTGTTCAGACCAAACTCTGCCCATATATGCACTACTAAACTAGAATGAAACTAAGGATATACACATTCAGACTTGCTTTAATCTAATAATCACATGTAGATCAGGAGACCAAGATGAATGACACAAGGAAAGAGAGATTCACTTATATTATCATTCATAGGGTGAGGGGATACAATCATGTAGATCATAAATCTCTACAAAACACTAGTAACAGGCAAAGAGTTCTTGCACTTTCATACCAATGGTTGAAAGAGATAAGACAGAAAATCATGCAGTTCAGAGGCATAGGGAAATTTACACTGAGAATCTGCAGAGTAGTAACAGAGAAAATAGAGAAAGGTCCACTTACAAAATTTAGAAGTTTCCTTTATAGCTCAGGCATAATTGAGATGTTCTCCAATTGAAGTTACTCCCCAACCACTACATTGAAGTCCTATAGAGGACAATTATGGGGATCCAGAAGAAAATCTGATCTGAATATAGCTTTTTGGTACCATGAAATCTAATTTTTAACTAAAATAGGGCCTTAAAAAGATAGAAACAGCACCATAACTGTGCTCTAACCAGGTAGATAGGTTGGATTGGGGGGTAGAGTGTTCCTATTTGTTTCATATTTACTCTAGGGTGGTTGGAATCAATCATAAGATTAGATTATGCAAAAAACGTCGATATCCCCTATTCCCAGTTCATGAACCAGCATGCTCAGCAGGTCAATGTAACCCTAGCATCAAAATGAGCTACATGGACCAACGATCTCTTTTCACTTTGCCACCCCACAAGGTCTTCTCGAGGTTGACCAATCTTTCTTTACTAACTACACCAATTCCTCAAACTCCAACTGCGACGGTCACATTAACTGCCAGTGCATCTAACTGTTACTGCCTCCACTAGACCCACTGGGACACGTGTCACCAAGGTGCTATGTCACTATGCATATCCTCTGAGCAATTTTCCATAGCGAGATAGCACCCACTGTAGATTTAGACTGATCTGATAATAATGAAGATTCACCATATTACTACAATATCTCCTTAAAAGAAACTTGAAAACTTGGGCCCACAAACCACTTGGCAACCACCTGGCATCTTCATCTTGTCTTGACCTAGCCCCACCAATCCATGTGGCACAATGGTGCTATGTCACTATGGGTAATATCCTCGTAGTTTTCCATAGCAAGATAGTGCCCACCGTCGATCTAGACTGATCTAACGATCGTGAAGACTCATCATATTACTATGCTTTGCCCTTAAAACTTTTGGGCCCATGAACCAACTCAGCACACTTTGCATCTGACTCAGCCCAAACTGGTACCATTCCTATAGTTTCATAATACTCGGCCCCACCTTGCTATGTGTCACCGAGGCACTATATCGCTATGGGTAATATCCTCGCAGCTTTCCATAGCGAGATAGCACGCATCATTGATCTAGACTGATTGGAGGGTGAGGAAATCTTCATGTGTTTGAAAGGGGCATGGGTCCAGGTAACTACTGACATCAACGAATTTCCCAGCTGGCAACAGATCAAAGCCTCATTCCAAGCACAGTCATCCTTCCACATTGCCTGAGGTCCCACCATGTGTGCCAAATTTCATCACTGATATCTGATGGGGCATGCTTGGGACCCACCTTCCTTTTGCTGTTACTATAGTATCATTTTCTATCCGGGTGCTATGTCACTCATGATGAGGAACACAAATTTTCTAATAGCACCATAGCATCCACCGTGGATCTAGCAAAACCCAGCACTGGAGAAACAACAAGGAAAAGGAGGACCCATCGGCCATGTGGCCAAAAGGCACTATGTCGCTATGGAAAAATAATGTGCAACTTCCCATAGTGAGATAGCAACAACTGTTGATCTATCTCGATCCGACAATGGGGACTTGCAGGCCCATAGAAACATTAAAATGCACAGGGAAAGAAATATAATAAGGTTAGCATAAGGTATTTTGTGCCCTTTTGAATATTTGAATATTAAAACTTGTGAATGTTAATACGTCAAATTCAAATTCGATGATTCTTGTGGGAAGGCAAAAATGACCAACAAGTACCTTTAAGCTAAATCAACAGATGGCTCTGATACCAATTGTTAGAAATGCTTTAGAATAACTTGGGGGCAGGGGGGGTTGAATTAGTTATTCAAGGTCCAAATGCCTAATTAAAACTTTTTCATCAAGTCAAGTGAGCCTTTAAAACTGATCTTTCATCCAAGCTAAAACTTTCCTACTTAGCAAGTTACCATAAATCATCATGCAAACATAACACATGAAAAGATCAACACATAATACAGTGATTTACATGGAAACCCAATCTGGGAAAAATCACCAATAACATGCTACTCAATTCTCACTCTTCTAAAGTGATTCCCTATGAAAGGTCTACCTTGTTTAAGGCTACAACACACTGTTAAATGTGACTTTTTTAAAGGATTTAACCACCCTATTAGAAGTGGGTCTGTTTAGAGGAATTTTAGAATATTCACTTGGAATGCCACCTTGTTAAAGGATTTACATATGGCTATCAAACCAACCAAGTCCATAGGATTTTACCCTAATTGATACAATTTTTAGAGAGTAACAATAAGGGGTTTTGACCTGATTATAATTCACAACTTATCTTGAAAATTTTAGATCACCATTTTTCTCTTCACATTGCTTGGCTTTCAGTCTCTGCAGCTCTTGATAACTTTCCCTCCTTTCAAGCTTTATCTCTTTGAGTCTTCATGATTGATATACTCATGCAATCATCTTTTTGATCACTTATTGAAGTAGAGTCTCTATGCTCTATTAATCCTTCTCTTTTTGATGTCTTCTCCTTAAAACCCTTCAACCACTTCACAATTTTGGTACTCCAGCAACTCTAGCTTATTGGCATGTGACTCCTTAAATAGAAGTCTAGAATTGTTTTTCCCACTTGATTCTTCCCTCCTTTAATTTTAGTTCAAATAGATTAGGTAGGATTCATTGAATTTAACCCATATTTTGTTTCTTCTAGAAACATCACAAAGAATCCACTTGAATTCACTAAAAAATGGTTTAACTAGAATTTTGTGCCACCAACTCATCATCCTTATCCTCCAACTAGTTCACAAAATTCAAGGTAACAAACTTGTCGGCTTAGATTTGGAAAATCTTTGACTTTTTCAATAATGCAGTAGATCAGCACATACTGTGTTACTCAACATCAACTACATTTTACTAATGCTCAACACCTATTGTGGACTCACTCGGCATCCACTAAGTTTTTCTGATGCTTAGCACCTATTACTTTTCTTGGCATCTAAACATGCTTAGCTCCTTCTGTATTACTCAACACACACTAATGAACTTAGTTAAGCTTTGCAGTCATCCTTGTTACAACTTATTCCTCCAATGTTTCTATGTGTGACCAACGTATGTATCTACAAGTATGTTATCAATACATCATTTAACCAATGTCTTAACTAATCTTTGTACTTTATTACAAAACCATAACTCAACCTTTCCCTTAGCTGTTCTTGTTACATCTTGTTGATTAAATCCTCTTCATCAATCAACTAAGTGATAGTACTTGGATCTTATAAGAAATTGTTGTTCTAGCAAATAGTAGGCTTGACATCAATGACAAAACAATGATTGAAAACATTCTTTATCAATTATCTTCCTTCTTTGCAACAATCTACCTCTTTGATAGTATTCTTTTTCAATTAGTTTTCCAACAAAAATAATATGTAAAAATTAGATTTTGATTTATTTAGAAGAAAGTTGCTAATAGGTAGACTATTCATTGATAGTCATGCAATATAAAAAAAATTGAATTTAAAAAAAAAATTAATTAGTTGTGTTGCAATCCACTATAGATATAAAATATAGTTAGCCCTTGCAACCATGAATATGACGCAGTTATAACACAAATTATAATAAAATTGATCCATTTACTATCCATAATTACATTATCTGGAAAAAAAATCCTTCTCATTATTTCTAAATTTTTTCAACAACAAACCAATGCCCACCAAGAATTACTACCATAGAAAATACAAAAAAATGACAAAACAAAGCACAAACTTGTGGGTTCCCATAGTGTTTTTGATCAAGTCTCATCTATAACACATCCACTAAAGAAGAGACAACTTACCACATTACCAATAAAAATAGGTATTTTTTAGGAGACTTACAAAAAAAAGGCTAGTGAATAAAAAATCTCAAGAGGTAGGATTTTTGGATTTTATGGATGAAATCAGTCCTCTATCCTAGTACCACAATGTTGGTCAAGAAAAGACCCACACACCATAAAAGTAAGTAAGAAATATCTTTAGTTTCATTTGCAAAATGGTCATGGTGGATTAAGTAGTGGGAGAGTAAAGCTAGTGTGCAGTCACAAAGCCTCTCAATTGGTAAACACTACGGTAAAAATGATTTTCTAAAACCCCTTACATGCAAAATGTCCTAGATAGCATCTAGAAAAAAGGAAAACAATGATAATAAAATAACTTTGGGGACTACAAGGTTGCCTCAGTGAAAAACTTTCTCATTGTACACCTTATAGTATACGTAAATCCATCACCAGAAGACCATTTTTAGATCAACATTGGAAAGCTCAGATAAATTGTTCCTTAGATTTTCCAGACAACAATAAGAAATAACATGTAGAAACTTCAAGAATTGTCACTGAAACTTTAGAAGTAATCCATGGGTAAACTAGTATAGTACAATAGAAATGTGGTAAAATACACCAACATTGACACCATTATTGGGTTTGGCAAATGAAAATGTCATACTCAAAGATTAGATCTACTAAAATTTGGAGTAGATAACCTAAGAATTGAGAGGAATAGCACATGCTTATTTGACAGAGAAACACAAAACACATATTTTTAAAAAAATTGAGAAAAAATAAATATTTACTAGAATCTTGTTCAAATTATCTTTAGAAATATGTCAAATATGAAAAATAAAATTTACTTACCTAAACAGAGGAGAAAAATTCTGGACATTCATCTCTCCAACTATAAACTAAATGAGAAACAATAGACATGAATAGTTAGCAACAATAATGTTTGGTCATATATCATAGGGGGTACAAAGAATAAACATAATATTTACAAAATAGATAAAAGTAGTCTCCATGTTAACAAACATGCATACCAAACAATACAAGGAGGAAAGTAAGAAAATTATCTATTAATGGATCTTCTCAGTGCAACAATGAAAGCAATGAGAAAGATAGCATTTATGTAATGCCCTCAAAATGCACAATGAATAATTTAAAATTATTGATGATTGGAATTCAAGATGGGAATTTGAGGCTGTCAGTTGTCAGCAAAAAATAATATCTAAGGTTTTGAGTGGAAGATGACCAAATGCAACCAGAGCTTATTTTTCCCAAAAATGTGTTCTCATCTGCCACCATAACAGTTCATTGATGTACTTAAACCACAAAGAAGAACATTTTTTTTCTTTTTTCTCCACCATCAATGACAGAGTCATTGACACTTAAAAGACAAATTAAAATTAGCAAATCTAGGAGTCCAAGATATCGACAAAGGAGATGGTAATAATCATACAAGCAACCACTCTAGTCATTGTTGGAAAACACTAGCATTGAATATCTTAACAATTTGAAGTTGTTGTAATTAAGACATAGTATTTTTTGTTTAGAAGTATGTAAGGATTAACAAATTAATGATACTGAATACCTTATTTAGGATCTCTTGTAAAGAAAAAATATATATACTTAATTACTTTTAGTGAACAAAAAAAGATGGGAAACCTTATACTATTCAAGGTACACACCAATTAGAATTTGAAAATAAATGTAATTTTTAAAATTATTAAATGTGAGAAAATTAAAGATATAGTAGAATAGAATGCAAGAAAATAAATAAAGCTTTCTCATTGGTCAAAATTAATATAGACATAACATCCACTTGGATGCTATAGTATCCTACCATTAGGTAGGAACTAATAAATGACATTTGAGTACTTAGCATAATAATTAATAGTTGGCAAACTGATATAATAGATGAAACATCTTACAGCATAATTTAGAGCATGCCTAAAATCATATTCAATTTGAATGTCAAAAGAATGTTTTTTAGCATACTTACTTCTCCATGACTCGGTTTCATCAATTGTATGCACAAGATATTGTATTTCTTCTTTAAATAGGTCAATGAGAATATTATAAAAAAATCAAAAGTATTCTTGATATTAGATATGCAGAGAAGCTTAAACAGGAAAACCTTGAGCATTACCATTAGGAATTCAAAAATTAAAAGAGCCTTCCATCCATCCACTAGAGAAGTATCCCTTGGGAAAATTAAAATCCATTAAAACCTCATCGAGTAGAATAAAATCCTTTATGATTGGAGATTCAAAGCTCTCAACCTCCTTAAGAAGTGAATCTAATGCCCCCAAATCCTTCTCCTCTAAAAATTAGGAATTATTCTACAAATTTTAAACAAAAAAGGTGATTTAATAGTTGATTGCCTATCAGAATTCTTCCTTCCTTGCCTTGTTTATAATGGTTATAAATTTAGTAGAAGAAAGTGTGGAACTCAATTGAAATTCTGACAAGAATTTAGGGAAATTAAACTTTGCATTTGATCCTCAATAAGAACAAGTGGTTAGTTGAGGAGTATCATATCCCAACCAAATATTTTCCTTTGCCAATGGAATTGGGCATTCTCATTTGGGAAACTCGTTTCCCCCATTTCTCATACTCACTCACTTGAAATAGTGTTTCCCAATATTTATATTGTCTATGATTTTATTCTTTAGCAAGGGTTTAACCATGTTGACAAATAGACGGTTCTCTAGATTTGAACTTAAGATGAGCTTGGGAAGTGAAGCTAAGGATTTTAAATGTCTACAAAGATTTGTAATAATTATATATATGCATAATTGTATTTGTGTGGTAAGGAAGTTAAAATTGTTTGAAGGACAACTCAATTTAATTTTAGAGTATTGAGTGACCAAAACTTGTGGATCAAGCTTGTTGCTAGTTACTTCTCTTTACAACTCAAACCTTTTTCTAAGAAGACACTATAGGTGAGTCCTCAATTTTTATAGGTTTTTCTTTTTTTAGAATAATTTTCCTTAGTGTTGGCCTTGAGATTGTCTTGTTTATTAGTAAACCCTACTTGTAAACCCTAAGGAAGGATAAACCTTGTTATATTATTTTTCCCTAGGTCATTCTTTTTCTTCTTTACCCTTTTCCTTAGCTGCAAGGGTCCCCTTTCCCCTTTATAAGTCACACCCCTTTATTAGGTTTGATCACTTTGAGTTGTGTCCCCAGGCATTTACCTTCATATTCTCTGATATGTACTTCCATGTTATCCTCAGTCTAAGTGCCTTTGCTAGACCCGCTTTTATGTTTTTGAGAAACTAAAGGTTAGATGACCTGTGTTTAATCTTAATTTTGATATTTTCCATGGCGAACATGCGAGATGAAAATACGTGGAGGTAGGTAGGACCAATATAGAAAATAAATGGGACAAAATTAACAGTCCATGTTCATTCTCAAAAAAGTCCTAGTTCATAGAAAAATAGTAGGATTATGACGTGTTTCATAAAAGGGCCCCATGTATTCTCTAAAGTAATGAAGAAGATCAATGATGTGTGTTTTTTCTAATCTGATAGAAGTATCGGTGACTATGCACAATGATAACATGTGGACCTTAATGGAGTTTAGTTTTTAGTGGAACTTGGTTTTGTCAACAAGGACCTAAAGCATGATTGGTCCATGTAATTGTTGACAAATCCCTTGATGACATACTTTGATTATAGGGTGAATACTAAGGGTGATCAAATGAATCATGTTCTCTCACAAAGGATCCTTAGTTTATAAAGAATATACAAGATGAATCCACATGTCTCATCTCTAATGAAGATCCCTCACATTGTTTAAGTAGTGAATAAAGTATGAGACAATATCAATGGCCATAATTTGATCTTGTGATGCATATGAACCATTGGTTGAGTTTCCTTTTGAAGTAGGATCAACAGTCCACGTTTTGGTAGTGGGCCAACATCCCTTCTAGGATTTGCAACATGGCTTATCTACCTCCTGTAGTTCTATAAGACTATTGGTTGTATCAGGCATTGACAAGTTGATCCTTTGGTGCAATGGAAACCCTGTCCTTTCTAACAATTGGTAACAAAGCTTGGTCATGGGTTCAAATCCTACTGGCCATAGTGAGTGGCACTAGAAGGGGGATTGTTAATAATGGGCCAGCATCCCTAACAAGATTCACAACATGGATTAACTACCTCATATGGTTCTATAAGACTATTGGTTGTATTGGGCATTAGCTAGTCGATCTTTTGGTGCAACAACAACCTTGTCCTTTCTGACACTATGTTGCATTGCTTGATTGACACATGAAGTTTGAGACTATGTGAGATTCTAATGCATGGCTCTTCTTGAACAGTGATCTTGGTAGTGGGACCTGAGTGATAATTGGGCCACAATTGAAAATTATCAAAGGAATCCAGACATAAGTTGGATAAGGTATTCTAAAAGTACAAAATATCATAGATAATAATTTGTGAATTATTCAAAACTCTAGCTCAAGTGAAAACTAGAAGGAAAAAAACCCTAAGATTTGTGATTAGACAAAATACAAAGAAGATGCCTCAATGAAAGTACTCTAGTAAATTTAATTACGAAGATAGGAGAAAGAAAGATGATTTTCTAGAGAAATTTCCTAATTCTAAGGAGGATAAAAAGGCAACTAAATTTTGGAAAATCCTAGGAAATGAAACCTACCCTAGTTTGAAAGATAGGTTTGGAAGCATTGCTGACACTCATGTGCCAACCAAGGGTTTACATATTTTTAGATGGTGGTATAACCAGGAAAATATGGGGAGTCCACTTAGCAATGTATGGCAATATTATTTAGGGAAATTAGTAGTCCCCACTGTATTTTTAGATATCAACTTACTCCTTGAGTTGGTAGAGAAATATGACCCCATCATACATGAGATCAAAGATATATATGGGAATGTTCTTCTTTAAAATTATCCAGATTCAATCAGGAAAGCTTGTAATTTGCATTCAGTTGATGAAGCAACTGATAGAGTTGATTTCAAAATGATTGATGAAGCTTTCAACCATGTGAGGGCTAACAGATAGCAAAAATTGATTATGTCTTCTATAAAAGAAGTGGATGGTGTAAAATTGTCGCATCTAGCTATCTCACATAATTTAGGAAACTGTGAGCATTACAATGATGCCTTTGTAAATACACACACAACCTTGTATTGGATTATAGGATTGCTAAATAATAGGAAATTGAACAAGGCCTCAATGTGGAAGTGTTTTGGACTCAAAAGGATGGAGAAGCAATGATTTTTTATTTCTCTTTTTATTTAGTGAGGCATTAATTGGTAGTTCTAAAGACATGGAAATCCTCCAATTTCATATGGTTTTCACTATTGATACATTTAATTCTTTTTCATAATAAAGATTATTTTCCACAATATATGGACATGGAATTTGATAGAGATGATGAACCACTACCATTTCAATTGTGGATTACCACTTTGTCTTCTAATTGGGAGGTATCTAATATTATTCTTTTTGAAAATGAGTTTGGATCAATATGAGGAAGAGAATTTTACAAAATGTTAGGAATTTCCCTTAAACCTTAAGGACATTTTTTACACCAATTGACTATAATGTCATGCAAAAGATGTATCATCAATGGGGGGATATTTGTTTCTACAAGAATAGAAAAGTAGGTAGAATATATGGTTTTCCAGGGAGACCAAATGTATTTCCTCAATATGTTCCTTTGAGGATGGGATTTTTGGAGGTCGTGAGGTAAAGTACAATGTTACAAGATATAGATTTCCCACCAGCTAAAGCAAGAAAAGAAACTTGCTTCCCTAACATCATCTTATTCCACCACTTTCAAATAATCAAAGAAGGTAGGAATCAATTGGTTCATTTTTCAAGGTCATACAATATGGATGTCAGTTCAAAGGTGTTAAATGACATTAAGGGTTTTTATGCTATATTAATGTGAAAGATAAAAATGAACCCTAGGGGTGCCCATGAATTCAATTTTCTTGAAGATATAATTAGAAGTGATAAAGATTTAGAGTCTCAAGAAAGGAAAAATATTGGATGGCATGTTTATCAAGACATGTTAAATGAGATTCATGAAGATGGTCCTAGTTATGACCCTCTCTCAAATTTCAAAATTTTGGAGCAAAGATTGAGGATAATTTTGACTAATTTCAAATAAATATATGGCACAATGAATGAAAAATTAGGGAAGAGCAAAAAGACAATGCTCATAGTTGTGGATAGTGAAGAAAGTCTTAATGCATTATTATAGTCAACTAATATAGTCCCAAAGGAGAAGAGGGGATAAAAGAGGGCCAAAGAGGAGACACCAGCCCCTACTACTGAGAAAAGTGAAGATCATAAAACTCAAGCTAGATTAAGGATATATCAAAGGAGAAGATTGGGAGAATGATTTGTTGACCCCAACATAATTGAAGTTCAAATGGAAGTTATCACAGCAAAGGATCCTAAAAGGAGATCTTCATCCTCTAAATCTCCTAGCTCACCTCCTATAGCTCCCCATACCATAGACAACCATGTTGAAGATGTATCTAAAGAAAAGGTAGAGAAAACGCAGGGAGTGAAGTAACTTACAATACGAACAAAACATATTCAAGAGGTAAAATTGCATGGGGTTTTAAACTTGCATTATGATAATGATGAAGATGAAGAATATCTATATACCCCTGAGGAGTTGTTGAGAGGACAAATCCTCAAACCCCTATAACCCTTGTTTCTAACATCACCACACAAGATATAAAAGGAATTGTCCCTAGATAATTGAAAAAAGAGGCTTGCAATGTAAATGTGGAGGATGATGAATTTTTAAAATGAGTACAACATTCAAGTAATTACTATGGAAACATTACAAACAGGGTTCTTTGAAGAGAGTTAAAGAAAAGAGAAAATAGAAACTAGATGTTGACCCAAATGATTTGGAACAAGAAGTAAAAAATGAAATGATGACTATGTTTGAGAAAATCACTCCAGAAGAAGGGAGATAGTTAGTCAAGAATATAGGGGTCCAGTTGGCACCTAATTTGAGATTTATTATGTCATTGCATTTGATTCAATCACAAGGAATATGAGATTGAAAAGACCACATTTAAAGGGAGTAAAAAAAATGTCAAGTGACACATAGTATAGTAAAGACTTGGGTGCCCTTGCAACATGAAATATTACTACATCTAGATCAAAAAGAGGAGATGAGACAGGCACTAGAGTCAAAGGGAATATCATTATATAGAGGATAAAGGATGCTAAGCTATTTGTTTCAATAATGAGTCTACAAGAATAAGTTTCTTATCTCCATGATGTTGCCTTAGATAAGGAAAAGATATATGAATATTTACAAGAACAAGGCATGCATGTATATTTTGCTTATGAGAAAAGGACAAAAGAGACAATTGACCTAGAAAACAAAATAAACTTGTTAGAAGGAAGAATATCTAAATTGGAGGTAGTTAAAATCCTTAGTACTATCAAGTCATCTATCAAAAATCAAGAAGGTCCATCCAAGTAGCTGGGCATTGTGTCATTCTCCCAATAGGGTTAGTTGCAAAAGACCCATGATAGAAGAAGCAAAAGGGATGATGCACTAATAAAATAAGTGTTAGACTTTAAAATGAAATTGGAGAATGGTGAATAAAAATATGACTTTGACAAAGAAATTATTGTCAAAATTGAATTGATGTTGTTGCATGAAAAGATAAATGCAAAATTATTTAATCTCTATGAAGCATGCAAGATATTATACTTTACAATCAGTAAAATGAAAGATGAAAAAATGTTGGTTAATCCCACCTATCAGAAATGGATCAACTAGGTGCAAAAAGTGAATAAGGTAGAATTATGTGCAAGGATATATCCTAATTCTTCCCAAAATGCCATGCCAAGTACTAATATTGTCAAATCACTAAAGAATTCCTCATTTTTTCCTAATCACATTGAGAATAGACTAATGAAATTAAAACATGCAATAGAAAACTACTACAAAACCTTGGTCCCACCACTTCTAGATACTAACAAGAATATCAAAATTCATTGATTAGAAAGAAGAGGCTATTAATAAAGTAAGTAATATGGTGAAAATTATAGTGAATGATATGAACATGACACTTTTCCAAGAATGTATCTCCATATTGGTAAATTTAGGCACATTCTATGAGAATTTTGAACAAGAGGTCACTCATGCTACAATAAAGTATAATTCCTACAGATAGGTGGCAAAAAAGATCTTTGAGCATATATGGCCAATGGATGAAAACTATCATGAATGGATAAATAAATATGATCCAGATGATGATTCAAATCATGAGGACCCACTAGAATGATGAATTATGAAATCAGTTCTCTCTCACAGGTGGGGAATATTTAGTATAAAGGTGATTATATCCCACGTCACATTAGTATTATTTATGATTTTGGAAATTGTCAGTATACTAATGTAATTCATGTGTTATAGTTGTAACAAATAATTTTTTTGGATCAATAGATGACATGTGTCCTTCTTTGTTGAGTGAAGCGTGTTTACAACTCATCTATACAAGTGATTTTCCAAGGCTAACAAAAGGTCTGAGAATCATTTTGTTGAAATAGTTTTGTTTATTTTCTAAGTTGGTCGACATATACTATATAGTGACTTTCCAAAGTGAGAATAGAAAATATGGTTAATAGTATTGAGTCTAGTTGAGCATCTCTGATTCAAATTGATAGTTGAATTGTATATTTTCAAGGAAGATAATAAAAATACCTTAATAGAATGGTTATTCAATCTGAATCTTGTCTCTTCTTTTTTACCTTTGATTTTCTAAGATTTGTTAGAAAAGTTTATTAAATCCCATTTATGATTCTTTCTTGATTTATATTTTAGTTTATGTTTTGTTGATAATCCAATAAGTTATGTAAATGCTTAATGTCAGTTGAGAGAATTTCTAGTTATCATAAGAAGATTGTAATAAGAATGAGTTTTCAAATTGAATATTGATTTCTTTTCACAAAGTGTTGAGATAGCTCTGATAATAAATGTCAAATTTTTGTAAGAAAACAACCCAATGAATAAGGCACTAGTCATCTCCAAAGTTGATATAGCTTGGAATACCAATACAATGTATTGATCTATGAATAAACCTTTTAAACTTTCATTTTTGGAGATCTAAAAGTGAGCCTATTTTTTATTCATTTTTATCATTCCTTTGATAATCCTAAAATTAGAAGAATATAAGGTAAATCATCTGTTATATTGGGATTCATATTAAGAAATGAGAATTGGAGAGAGAAAGTGAATTCATGGGTAAAGAAGAGTTCAAAGTGGAGAAGACATTGTAGGGTCTTGTCAGTTGGTCCTTTTAATTTTTTTCTCAAAATACTTCTCATGGTTTTTACATAACTCCTAGGTATTCTCCACTTTTAAAAGGTTGTTTCCATAGTAAATTTCTACACCAATTGGCCCACAAAGATATTTGTGAACTAGTTCCAAAACATCTTTAGAGTTACATGACTTACTTTTAGAACTTCTTTTACTCATTTTACCAATTTGACATTGTTTGCACATTCCCGCCTCAAGTTTTTTAGATGAGGTATGCCTCTTACTTTATTTTTCTTGCTTATTTTGACCAAGTTATCAAAGTTAACATGACACATTCTCTTATTCCATATCCAACTTTCTTCAACTTGAGATAATAAACAAGAGATTTCATTGAGATCTAGGTAAAACAAATTGTCATTTGCTTGATTACCAATTCCAACTAGTTTTCCTTTTTCATCTAGTAGTTTGCCTTTTCCATTATAGAATTCAACTTGGTATCCTATATTGTTTAGCTGAGCTACACTTAGTAGATTATAACTTAATCCTTCATCCCAATAGGCATTCTCACATTTGATTCCATTAGTCAATGCTATGATTCATTTTCCTTTTACATAACATGGTTCATTATTTCCAAATCTAACACTTCCACCATCATAGTGTTCTAAATGTTCAAATTTTATTGTATCACTAGTCATGTAATGAGAACAACCAATATCTATGATCCATGTATCATTTTTGCTAATATGAGAGATAAGTGCCATCTTTTCATTTTCCTCATCATCAAATTCATCTCTAACAATAGTATAAACTACTTCATCCTCGTCATCATCACTATCAGAATATTTTGTAATGTAACATGATTTCTTACCTTTGTCTTTAAAGCCTTTGTAGTTTTAAAGTCTTTTTTGCTTTTGAATTTTTGAACTTCTTTTCATTTTTTCTTCTTCTTTGTTTGGACACCTTACAACAATGTGACTAACTTCTTTACATGAGAAACAAATCAATGGGATCTTTTCTCTAAATTTTCCTTTTCCTTTAGCTACCCTTTTTGTTAGGAGAGCCTCAATGACTTCAAGATCTTCGTCTAAATCATCTTCATCTTCACTATCAACTTTTTCTCTTTTTGAGTTTCATTCTTTTCTACCAAGGGTTAGTTTAGCTTTGAATACAGATTCAAAATTGTTAGAAGAAGGAGCATAATTGTCAAAGTTATCCAACTCAAAAGTAGTCAATCTTCCCACAAGAGTATCTAAGGTTATATCATGTATTGGACTGTATCTCATCTCTTGAATAGGTGAAACTCTAATTGCACAAATAAGAAGAAGAGTCCTTAGTACCTTGCTGATTACTATTTTGTAATCAATTTTACCTCTTGTAGCTTTGATTGCACTAACACTTTCTTTGACCCTTTCACTAACTGAGTGATCTTCTTACCTTCTTCCATTTTCAATCAATCAAACTTTCCTCTTAAACTTTCTACCTTGGCTCTTTGAAAAATTGTGTCACCTTCAAAGACTTTCTTTAGCTATTTCCACATTTCAAATGCAGTAAGACAATCCTTGAATTCATCAAATTCAAAATATTTCAAAGAGAATGCAATATCAATCATCATAATATTGTGATCCTTTTCTTCTTTTATTTTCTCCAAAGTCACAGGCTTGGGTGGTGGCACATATTTGTTCTCTAGGTAGAATACACCAACCTTACCAATGCTTGATATATGAAGCTTCATCAACTCCAACCATGCTGAAAACTTTTTCTCTATTAAATTTAGGAATCTCCCTTCTGTAAGATATCATGATCTTTAGCTTAGGTCCTTAAAATATTTTCCTACAAGCACCAATTTAACTGTTACCAATTGGTTGAAATGTAAGAGGATTAATTGAGAGGTAAGGGGTGAATCAGTTTCCACAAAAATAAATACTTGTCCCTTAGATGTCAATACAATCTTATACTTATCATATAATACTGAATATTTTGGTTAACACTAGAATAGAATTGATGCTCGATTAACAAAGCGATCTTAAGATGAATTAATGTGGTTTATCCTTTAGTGACTTCATTGCAAAAATATAAAGCATAAGTAAATAACATGAACACATATGACACCAAGATTTAATGTGGAAATCCAATTTGGTAAAAGCCACCTTGCAACTAGTCACAATAATCTTCACTCTTCTAAAGTGAGCTCCATTAGGAGCCAACCTTGTTAAAGGTTACAAAACATACTATTTAGTATGACCTTGTTAGAGGATTTAGTTCACTTTGTTAGAAGTAACCTAGTTAGAGATCTTCAAACACTTCAATCTAGAAATGTCACCTTGTTAGAGGATTTACAAAATGACTATTAAGTTAACTCTATTAAGATATTTCTTTACTACTACAATGGTTATAAAGCAACAATAATTTGACCTTATTTAAGAAGCAACTTCCATTTCTTATTTAGATCTCTATTCTAGCTTGAGCTGTACATCCTTCCTGATCAAATGTTTCTTGGTAGCTTAGATTTTATACTTTACTGCTCTGCATTGCCTTCACTCACATATCCATCTATTTCATATTCATCTTGATATATGCCTTTTCCTCACAACTTTACCTTTCTTATATATCATAGGCTAGGAAAAGTTAGCTTGAAAATCCTTTCAAAACAACAATAAACATCCAAATGGTCGACCTCAATTAATAAAAAAATTTGTAATTTCAATATGTTATCACTCGGTCAATATTGGAGCTAAACACTTGGTTGACACTATGAATTCTTCATTACCTAATGACTCAGTCAATATTGGACTCTTTCAATGCTTGACCACTCGGTCAATACTGAACTCTTTCAATGCTTTCCTACTCAGTCAATACTACAAGTAGGAATCCTTTCATTAACCAACTACATGGTTAATACTGCAAACTTTATATTGCTTAGTTAATACTGACATTTGTGTAGACATCAATAATACTATACTATTGAATAATTGATTCTAACACTTCCTTCCTATATAAATAGACTAATGAATCATAGATAATCATTTGTGAATTATTTGAAACCCTAGTTCAAGTGAAAAATCGAAGGAAGAAAAACCTTAGGATTCATGATCAGACAAAATATAGAGAAGATACCTCCTAGAAATTACTTTGGTAAATGTAATTATGAAGATAGGAGAATGCAAGGTTATTTTCTAGAGAAATTTCCTAATTCTAAGGAGGGTAAAGAGGCAACTAAATTTTGAAAAACCCTAGGAAATAAAACCCGCCCTAGTTTGAAAGATAGGTTTGGAAGCACGAACAACACTTATATGCCAACCAAGGTTTTACAAATTTTTGGATTGTGGTACATCCAGGAAAATCTAATGATTCCTCTTAACAATGTATGACAACATGATTTAGGGAAATTGGCAGTCTCCACTGTATTTTTAGATATCAACTTACTCCTTGAGTTGGTAGAGTAATATGACCACATAACACATGAGATCAGAGATATAGATGGGAATGTTCTCCTTAAAATTGATGTAGATTTAATCAGGCAAGCCTTTAATTTGCATTCTACTAATGAAGTAATTGACAAAATTTGATTTTAAAATTCTTGACAAAGCTTCTAACCATGCAGGGTCTAATAGACAACATACATTGATTATGTATTTTGTTAAAGAAGTGGATGGTGTAAAATTGTCACCTCTGGATATCACACACATTTTGGAAAACTGTGAGCAATACAATGATGCCTTTGTGAATACACACACAACCTTGTATCAGATTATAGGATTTCCAAATAACAAGAAATTTAGTAAGGCCATAATGTGGATGTGTTTTGAACTCTGAAATGATGGAGAAGTAGTAATTTTTTATTTCCTTGGTTATTTAGAGAACAATATCTATAAGGCATTAGAATTTCTGAAGATAGGGAAACCCTAAATTTTAGATGGCTTTCACTATTGGTACATTTAATTCTTTTTCTTAATGGATATTATTTTGCACAATATATGGACTTGGAATTTGAAAGAGATGGTGAAACACTACCAGTTCAATTGTGGACTACCCTTTGTCTTCTGATTGGTAGGGATCTAATTTTATTCTTTTTGAAAATGAGTTTGGATCAGTATTGAGGAAGATAATTTTACAAAATGTGAGGAATTTCCCTCAAGCCTTAAGGACATTTTTAGACCAATTGACTATGATGTCATGCCAAAGATGTGTTGTCAACGAGGGGATTGATACTTCTACAAGCATACAACAATTGTCAGAGTATATGGTTTTCCAGGGAGACCAAATGTATTTCCTAGATATGTTCCTTTTGAGGATGAGATTTTTGTTGGTATTGAGGCAAATTGTAGTGTTATAAGATACAAATTTCCCACTAGCTAAAGTAAGAAAATGAACTTTCTTCCTCAACCTTGCCTTATTCCACCACTTTGCAATAATAAAAGAATGTAGGAATCAATTAGTTCATTTGCTAAGGCCATACAATATGGATGTCAGTTCAAAGAGGTTAAATGATATTGAGGGTTTTTATGCTAGATCAATGTGAAAGATAAACATGAACCCTAAGGGTTCTCATGAATTTGATTTTTCTAAAGATATAAACAGAAATGATGAAGATTTGGAGTCTCAAAAAAGGAAAAATATTAGATGGCATGTTTATCAAGACATGTTAAATGAGATTCATGATGAGGATCCTATTTATGACCCTTTATCAAATTGTAAAAGTTTGGAGGAGAGATTAAGAATAATTGTGAATAATTTCATATAAATATATGGCACAATGAATGAAAAATTGGGGAAGAGCAAAAATACAAAGCTCATAAGTGTGGCTAGTGAAGAATGCCTTAATGCATTATTACAGTCAACTGATATAATCCCAAAGGAGAAGAGGGGACAAAAGAGGGCTAGAGAGGAGACACCAACCCCTACTACTAAGATAAGTCAAGATTCTAAAACTCAAGCTCGATTAAGGATATATCAAAGGAGAAGATTGGGAGAATGACCTGTTGACCCCAACATAATTGAAGTTCCCAGCATGGAAGTTATCACAACAGAGGATCCTAAAAGGAGACCTACATCCCCTAAATCTCCCATCCCACCTCCTGTATCTCCCCATATCATATAAGCCCATGTTGAAGATGTATCTAAAGAAAATGAAGAGAAAACTTAGGGAGAAAAAAGCTTGCAATAAGAACTCAACATATTCAAGAGGTAGAACTACCAAGGGTTTTAAACTTGCCTTATGATGATGATGAAGAGGAAGAATATATTTATACCCCTGAGGAGTTGTTGAGGGGAACATATCCTCAAACTCCTATAGTCCCATTTTCTGACATCGCCACAAAAGAGATAAAAAGGATTTTCCTCAGAGAATTGAAGAAAGAGGCTTGTGCTGTAAATGTGAAGGATGATGTATTTGTAAAATAAGTAGCATTCAAGAAATTAATATTGAAATATTATGGAGAGGATTCTTTGAAGAATATGAGATTGAAAAGAACACATTTAAAGGGGTTAGAAAACATCTCAAGTGGCAGATACTATAGTAAATATTTGGGTGCCCTTGCAACATGGAATTTTACTACATCTGGATCAAAAAGAGGAGATGAGATTGGCATTGGGGTTAGAGGGAACCATCATTATACAAAGGATAAAGGATGCTAAGATCTTTGATTCAACCATGATTCTACAAGAACAATTTTCTTATCTCTATGATGTTTACCTAGATAAGGAAAAGATATATGTAGATTTACAAGACTAATACAAACATGTATATTCTTCTTATAAGAAAAGGAAAAAAGAGACAATTGACCTACAAAACAAAATAATTTTTTTAGAAGGAAGAATATCTAAGTTGAAGGTAGTTAAAATCCCTACAACTATCAAGCTATATGTTAGAAATCAGGAAGGTCCATCCAAGCAGGTGAGCATCGTGTTGTTTTCCCAATAGGGCTAGTTACAAAAGACCTATGATAAAAGAAGAAAAAGGGATTATGCGCTAATAAAATAAGTGGAAGAATTAAAAATATAGTTGGTGAATAGTAAATAAAAACATTACTTTGACAAAGAAATTATTGTCAAAACTACATTGATGATGTTGCATGAAAATATAAATGCAAAATTATTGAATCTCTACAAAGAATGCAAGATGTTATACTTGGCAATTAGTAAAATGGAAGATGATAGAATGTTGGTTAAGCCCACCTATTAGAATTTTATCAACTAGGTGCAAAAAATAAACAATGTAGAATTATGTGCAAGGATAGATCCTAGTGCTTGCCAAAATGCCATGCCAACTATTGAGATTGTCAAATCACTCAAGAATATCTCAATTTTTCCTAATCACATTGAGAATAGATTGATGGAACTAAAAGATGCAATAGAAAGCTACCCCAACACCTTGATCTCACCACTTCTAGATACTAATAGGAATATCAAAGAATTCACTAATTAGAAAGAAGAGGTTATTACTAAAGTATGTAATATGGTGAAAACTATAGCGAGTGATATGAACATGACACTTTTCCAAGAACGTATCTCCAAATTGGTAAATTCTAGCACATTCTATGAGAATTTTGAAAAGGAGGTCACTTAGGCTATAGTAAAGTATAACTCCTACAGACAAGTGGCAAATCAAATCCTTGAGAATACATGGCCAATGGATGAGAAATATCATGAATGGATAAAGAAATATGATTTAAATCACAAGGACCCACCAAAATAATTAATTATGAAATTAGTTCACTCTCATGGGTGGGGAATATTTTGTATAAAGGTGATTATATCTCACATGTCACATCAATATTTTTTGTAATTTTTGGAATTGTTGGTATACCGATGTAATTCATATATTATAGTTGTAACAAATGAATTTTTCAAATCAATCTAGATGATATGTGTCTTTCTTTGTTACCTTAAGCTCATTTGCAACTCACCCATATATAAGTGAGTTTCCAAACAAAAGGTCTTAGAATCATTTTGTTAAACTAGTTTTCTTCATTTTCTAAGTCAGTCCATGTGTACTATATAGTGACTTTGCAAAGTGAGAATAGAAAATATGGTTAATAGTATTGAGCCCAATTGAGCATCTCTGCTTCAAATTGACAATTGAATTGTATATTTTCAAGGAAGATAATACAAAGACCTTAATAGAATGGTTATCTAGACTAAATCTTGTCTCTTCTTTGTTACCTTTCATCTTCAGAGATTTTTTAGCAAAGTTTATTAAATCCCATTTATGATTCTTTCTTGAATTATATTTTACTTTATGTTTTGCTAATAATTCAATGGGTTATATAAATTCTTAATGTGAGTTGAGAAAATTACTAGTTATCATAAGAAGATTCTAATTAGAATCAGTTTTCAAATTGAATATTGATTTCTTTTCACAAAGTGTTGAGATGGATCTGATAATAAATGTTAATTTTTTGTAATAGAACAACCCAATGGATCAAGCACTGGTCATCTTTAAACTTGATATAGCTTGGAAAACCAATATAGTGTATTTATATATGAATAAACCTTTTAAAATTTCATTGTTGGAGATCTGAAAGAAAGCCTATGCTTGAATCATGGAGTTTTAGGGTCTAATAGACTAGTTATTTGTCATTCCATTGATAATCCTAGAATTAGAAGAATATAAGAAAAATCATCTATTATATTTAGATTCATATTAAGAAATGAGAATTGGAAGGAGAAAGTGAATTCCTAGGTAAACTTGCCTAAATTTTGTAGAGTTCAAAGTAGAGAAGACATTGCAAGGTCTTGTTAGTTGGTCCTTTTAAATTGTTTCTCAGAATACTTGTTATGGGTTTTAGCTAACTCCCAGGTATAATCCTCTTTTAAAAGGTTGTTAAAATTATTTCAAATCAGAAGCCAACATGTGTAATAGAGTTTAAATGTGGTTGCAAATGGGCTAGAAACTTTAGAATATTGAAGAGAAGTTTTCATAATGAAGCTGAGGTTTTTTTAGTTTTGTTATTTTGTTATTTTTAAATTAGAAAAATAATTTAATTATTGTAAATCAAGAATTACTACATAAATATATTTTAAAAATAAATCACTTCAAAATTTGGAATATTAGAGTTTATTATTGTAAACAATTAACAATTAGAATGCAGTGAAAACATTCCATACCTTTATATAAATAAATAAAGACTTAAAAATTAATTGTATTGTAGTCCACATGGCTCCATACATTAATTCTTCAACAAACTAATAGTTATAGGGTTTATTATTCATAGTTTTCATAGTTATCAAATAGTGATCAATCTTATTTTCTTCAACCAATTAAATTGTTGAAATTCTTTGTACTATTATCTTTCTAAAATGTTAAAGTGCAACTTGAAAAAAAAAATCTGCAATTTTGATATAAATTAGTTTAGATATCTTTTATTGGTGTTGCAGAGGGTAGATAGAGGTATTTGAGAATATCTCTACAAGAGAATGTAGAGAAATCTATGTATCTATCAAGCAATAGAAACCTAAAAGCTTCTCCCTTGTTTAGAATGATTGTTGACACAAAAGCTTGCACCCTAGCCTAAGGGAATGTATCTCAAGTAGCCTTGTGTAACATGGAAATGACTTGCAGGTGTAGGACTTGTGCTCTAAGGTCAAATCTTTGGAGAAGGCCAACTTCCTTACTATTAGGGTGCACCTAAACTACTCTTGAGAGGAAAAGGGAGAAGGAGATGCAAGAAACAAAATCTACCCAACCTATTCTAAGGAGGTGATACACCAAAATAGAATGTTGAAACTAATCTCTTCCCATATATGCACTATTGAACCATCATAACACCAAAAGGTATACACATCTAGACTTGTTTTAATCTAACAATCACATGTAGATCAGAAAAGCCAAATAAATGACACAAGGAAGAAGAGAATTCACTTATATATCATTCATAGGTCAGAGAGATACAGTCATGCAAGATTGTAGATATCTACAATACACCAATAAGAGGTAAATAGTTCTTGCACAATACATTGATGGTTGAAGGAGATAAGGTAGAATATTATACAGTTAAGAGGAAAAGGGGATTTATAATAGAAATCTAGAACAATGCCAGAAAAATAGAGAGGGGAAGACCTTAACAAAATTTACAAAATTTTCCTTTATAGCTCAGGCATAACTGAGATATTTGGAATAAATTGAATCATGGAACAACTCTAGATGTAACAATGACAAGAAGAAACCAAGATCAATGTATCCAGCCATAAGAGATCAAATCCAAAAGATATGATCATTAAATGTGATAAAAATGCATGGAGATGCATTAACACTATGGAAAAAGGCCCAAAATGTTAGTCTACATTGAAGAAATGATCCTTATAATGTGTCATGGCCGCAACAAATAAATTTGCACTGCTATCAAAAAATGTGAGATGAGATAACACGAAAGTTAACCTGACATGAAAATCATAGAATTGACTCATATGGAATAGATCTAATCTTCCCAAAAAATGTATGAACCATCTATGTAGATCTTCTTTTAAATATAGATGAACTGGATGCTGCAAAAATATCCTCAACTGATGAATAAAATACAACCTTAGATTCAATCTCTCCACCTAACCATATAGACAGCTGAGATGTGCTCATAAATATCCAAAGAAGCTCCAAGATCTAATGACCATCGTATCTTCACAAGAGAAAAGGGATGCAATGCAAAAATATGACCATTGTCTAATTAAAAGAAACCTAGCATAAAAAAGAATCCACCACATGGCATGCAATAGTTGGTTGGCACTTTTCTTGAGTGTTTAGTTGAAGAGGTAGCAGTGATTTTGCAATTCTAAAAAGAGAAAAAGGTAAGCTTTCTGAAATAGTGAAAATGGTCAATGGAGAATGCTAACCCTGATAGAAAATGTGTGTTAACCTACAACTTGGCACATGAAGGAAAATTGAGCCAACTCAACACATGAATAAGTTGAACTAACTCAGCACATGAACAAACCATGTTAACACAAGATGTTAACCCAACCAAAAAGTGTGTTAACCCAACCAAAAAAATCCAGCCCATTGAAGATCTCTTAGATTGGTTATTGATGATGGGCTGAATGGGGGGAAAAAATGGCCAATAGTGATCTTAGCCATTAAACAGTGATTTTTTGACAAATTTTTATTCATTTTTTCATTGACATTTTGTTATTGGCCTATGTTTCTAGAGAGTTGCATGAAATGGTTTACATTTACGATGCAAAGAGAATGCACATTATGCAAGGGATATAACAGTGCATTACATAATTTTTCTGGGACATAATTAAAAATAGGTTCAAATGGTATTTGATACCATTTTTCAAGTGCTAGGTTCAATTGGTATTTGATACCATTTTTTGATTGGCTTGTGGAGTGTAGAAAAAGCTACATGTAGATATGTAAAATAGTTTAAAGTGCACTCAAAAAAGTCTATGGAAGTGTGTAGTGAAATTATTGGCTAAATCAATAGTGCTTTGATCAAGGCATGTCTTCTTGGAACTACTTGATTAGGGGTTACTAGTGGTTTGCAAAAATATGTTGGTTCTTAATGAGAGGGAATACACACCTTGAGAGGCTCATATATTTTAGTCATATAATGCTTCACCACTTGTAACGAATGTTTCTCATATATTTTATTCATATAATAACTTGAAATATATATCTTTTTGGAAAGGACATATCTTGTAGATTGCATTCTACTAATTTATGTAACAATTTGAGTTGCTAAGTCTCAAAAAGAATGTGGGTATTGATGAAAGCTAAAGCTTAAATAAAATGTAGGTGCTAATGATAGTTAAAGGTTAAATCAAATCATGATATCATGAAATTTTTTTGAAATACACAACTCAACATGTTTGTGTTGAAGGTAACTTCTTATGTATGAAAGTTGGCTATAGATATTTAACAAATGAGATAATATTAAAGATAAAATTGGTTGTAAGACTTATCATAATCAATTTGGTTGGATCAAAAAAATTATGGGTGTTTGGTTTTGAAGAAAATTATCCTATTTTTGTTCGGTTGGACATCCAATCTAGTCATGTTGGGATCCAAATGAAGGAATGTAGACCATGGAGTGCATGGCATAGCAAGAAAAAAATTGTGTACCACCTACAACCTACCCTAGTACCCCTTATTATTTATGTTTGTGTGACAATTTGTACTTGTATTGAAAACTCTTGCTTTTCAATTTCTAGAGCCTATCAAGCATTACAGTGGCTTTAGAGTTTCAAAGAAGACTCTAATTTTCATTCATAATCATCAATTATTCATTTTCAGGTCATTTATCATTTATATTATTTATCAAAGTTATGAAAAATCCTTCATAGTGGGATATTTTTTATGCAAAGACTTAATAGGTTATTCATTTATGAATCACTTTTACTCTTAATGCTCTGTTCTTCTATTATGGATTCTTTGTTCTTTTATTAGCTTATTTAGTATTTAATTTTAAAATTAAACATCCTAAAATTTCAGAAAACATTGAAATGGGAAACCAAATGTCATGCCCAAAATTTTTAATAAACATACATAACAACAAAACATTCTTTCTCATAAACAAGTAAAATTCAACATATATAATTTATATCATTTCAATTCTAGATTTGTTTGCAATTAACCAAATAATTTTTTAGCTTCATTCAAACCATCAAATTTTTTTGTATGTATTTTCTTAGTTGAACCTCAATCCTAGACAAAGAATATCGACCTTATTATGTGAGTATGATTTTGATTTTCATTACATCAAGGGGTAAGAGAATGTAGTTGTAGATGCTTTGAGTAGGGGGTGTCATTAGTTATCTTATATGACTTCTAGAACATATTTTAGAGAGTGTATCTTGTGTCATTTTACTGAGGATATTTTATATGTAGAGGTTTTCCATATAGTTCACTCTTAGAGGCCCTTAGAAGGGAAGTATGTTGACTATACCTTGGAGTCTGATGGGCTTTTTCATCATAGAGGACACATTTATATACCTTCTACTAGTGATTTGAATGAGTCCATTATCTTAGAGACTCATAGAGCACCAAATGTAGTGCATCCTAATGTTAAATAAGTTACATGTGAATTTGTGGTAGTTGTACCATTAGTTGGGCATGAGACTATAGATTGCTATGATAGTAGATAAATGCCTAGAGTGCCAGAGAGTGAATGTAGAACATGGTCATCTAGCTGGATTCTTTTGGCCACATGAGATACCCAAGTGAAAGTGGGATGTGATTTATATGGACTTTATTATTATTCTTCATATGTATTCTCTTTTCCATGATGTTATCTTGGTGATAGTTGACACATTGACCAAAGTTTCCCACTTTTCACCTACACATAATACTTTTACAACACCAACACTTACACAGGTGTTCTTATGAGATATTATTAAACTTCATGAAATTCCTTGTAAGATCACTTTTGATAGTGACTCCTTATTTACATCATCATTTTAGAGTGAGCTTTAGACAACTTTGGGTGCTAGCCTTAATTGTAGTACTAGATATCACCCTCAAATAGATGGATAGACATAGAGTAAATTAGGTGTTGGAGAACATGTTGTAGATGTATTTTATGGATCACCAAGTTGAGTGGGAAGAGTACCTTCATCTTGTGGATTTTTCCTATCATAATGGGTACCATTCTTCTATTGGTATGCAACCCTACTAGGAATTATATGGTAGACCTTGTAGGGCTCCATTGAGTTGGGATAGGATTGAGGACCAAGTGACTATGCACAACCAGTCAAGGATATGGAGTAGTAGGTAGATTTGATTATATATCATCTTAGAGAGTCTCACGATAGGTAGAAGTTTGCATATGTGAAGAGGGTTGAAAAGGAGTACATGGTCAGTGATAATGTTTTTCTATGAGTGCATCTACACAAGAGTCCAATCCATTTTTGAAAAGGCTCTAAGTTGGAATCTTGATTTTGTTGGACCATGACTAGTTGTCTACCATTTAGCCTTGTCACCTAGTCTATCACACATCCACGATGTGTTTCATGTTTTGGTATTGAGGAAGTATGTTTATGATGAGTCTCATATTATAGATTGGAATACCTTGCCAGTGGAGTTAGATGGGTAGCTAGCACTGGAGCCAATTCACATTTTGGGTTGATGAACCTTAGATATTCAAGGTAGAGAGCTACACTAGGTTAGAGTCTAGTGGGATTTTTATGATGAGGCCACCACTTCATCGAAGGATGTTGTTAGAATATATAGTCCACCAATATAACTGAGACAAGGGGTGAATCAATTATCCAACTATTATCACAATTACCAACCTTATTAAATCTTAACCATATGAGAAATATAATCAAAAACCATAACAAGGTACTCATGTACAATAACACCAGATATGTTAACTAGGGAAACCCTTGATCAGAGGGAAAACCGTGGTTGGGATGGTACCCACAAGATGATGTACTAATATAAATATTCCTTGTTAGAGGATGGACCCTATTAGGAGTCTATGAAAACATTCAATATATCAATCCCTACTAGGAGACTTTGAACCCCTATTAGGAGATTCCAACCCTATTAGGATTTGTTCCAACCCTATTAGTTGTGGAAGGAAAATGGACCCACTATCCAAAAAGCTTCAAGGGAAAGACCAATGAACTCATTGTCTAGTTGATCTCTATATTATTCCTAAAAGAATAATATAATTGAATTGTACAAATCCTTCCTATTTTTCTATCCTATCAACTGGACTACTTCTCCTTCTAATCTTGATACTAGATCGAAAACTTTGCATCCAATAATCTCATGGATCGCTTACTTGCATTCACCAAATACTCTTCTCTTCTTTACACTTCACATTGTACATGCAATTTATAATCAAGGAAAATACTTTCCTTTATACAATGTCCTCAAAAAAATTACTTGAGTCGGCATTGAGGATTTCCAAATTAATAATAATAGGACTACCATAAGATAACTAATTATTTTACAATTACAATAGCAATGTTGGCTTATAGTCTACACAACTTCTCACACATGTGACTTTAGGACTTGTACAATTATTGACATCATCATTAGATTTTCATCTACTATTGTATAGCTTTGTGTATCTTGATTATATCTCTGTAAAGAGATAAATCATAATCATCAAAAACTACTTTACATGTACTCTATTTCTACACTACTCTCTTTAAATCACATATAACTTTGATATCTCTTTGACTTAGGTAATGTGAAATTAACTTCATCATCGTAACATAATTTTGAACATGCCCTTAATTTCACATCACCTAATCATCAAGACAATGTCTATACAATCATGATCTCTATCTACTACTCTACTAGTCTTCATAGAATTACTACTATGTTGACATCAATGACAAACATAGTCATGAATGCAACATGTCAATACTAGCACATTCTCTATAATGCTTAATATACTCCCCCAAAGGAATGTTAGAGTAATATTTAGCTTTCATACTACTTAAATCATATTGATTTAATTAGTTAAGTTATTACTCTTTAGTGCTTAAGCTTTCTCTTAGGTGCATTAATAATCAATTATTTTATTAATTATTAGTGTGCAACCTAGCTGTTTTAGGCTTTAGGGTTTTGTTCACTTTTATAGGTTGAACCTTGTAATTCTTTTTTCAATAACTTGGATCATAATTTTTCTCTCACTTTTTGAGTAATTTTTGAGTTCTTCCTTCTTCTTTTTGCCTCTCTCCTGTAACAAGTTATTTGCATGTAAGTATTCTTGGTGTTCTATGGATTTGTATCTCTTTTAAGTAGGCATTGCAGTTCTTTCAAGGTTTCTATCATCAATCTATCTGGAGGTGAAGTTTTTTTTCCACATTTTGGGCCCAAATAGACCTCACCATTGTGCTTAGAAGGCCTAAGAGATTCTATTTTCATATAAAGTTTATTATTTTTGGCCACAATAGCCTTTGGGAAAAAAATTTCCCTCTCCTAAGCCATACAACACAAATTTCAAAACAAAAGTATAAAATTATAAAACCTTGTTTTAAGTTTTTTTGGCATAGGTAGAATGCGCCACCACCATGCCACTCACATGTAACTAGCATGTCACTGCACCTACTATGCCACCAAGGCCCACTCAAGAGCCACCGCAACTAGATCACCACTCATCCCTAGTTGCAACACAACCTTTGCCCAATAGCACCACCTACACTCCACCTATGAGCTGGCAATTGCGATGAATCCTTGATGTGTAGATAATCATCAATATTTTTGTCATCTCTGTATTTTTCTAGAGAACTCCTTTTTTGGAGGTATAGTTGGTTTTTTAGCCATAACTTTGGCATACGGTATCAAAAATCAACGTGTCATTTATCGTTGGAAAGCTCTTTCTAAGCCTAATCCAACCATGCTAGTTTTATTTTCCAATTTTGTCATTTGATTAGTTGTTTTTGGCATCAAAGTGGACACTTTGTTTTTCATTCCTCTCTGTATCTAGAAAATAGGATTTTTTCTATTTTGTGTGCTTTCATACTTATTTGAAGTGTATGGGAGATAGTATAATATTTTGTGGGGGGCTAAAAATTCTCTTTCTATCATTTATTTCAAAGAGATCCTTCTACTTCTGTCTACTTTCTCTCAATGGTAGACTCTTCTATCATCTGCCTTACACAACTACCACACTCAAAAAGAATAGATGACCAAATTGCTTATGCAAAGGGGTTATTTTCATGCCTCAATGTGGCTCTACTAGTTATACAGAGGCCTTATGAGGTTCTTATGCAAAGAAATAAGATGGATGAGGCAATGGGCCTCATTGTACTGAATATTTTAGATGGGTTGTTGTTCCACCTGGATGGTTCGACCACATGTAGGGCTATGTGTAACAATTTTTCCACCTTTTTTGGCACAATGAATCAGTTTATGCTTCTATAGATAGATGTAGAGTTTACCTCCTTGGTACCTAAATCATTCACCAACATTAAGGACTTCTTGATGAAGTTCAAGTCTCTTCACTCTACTATACAGGTTGCTGGAAAGACAAAGCCACATGATGAGTGTATCTTTCTAATACTCTCAAAGATCTGAGGTCCTTATCAAAATTTCACTTCTACCTTCTACTCTACTATGGATGCACTAGATGAATGACATGTTATGCCCTCTTTTAAGACATTCTATGACAAATTGACTCATGAGTATTCTAAGCTCACTTAGACATATTCACTCATAGGTTCATAGTCATAAGCATTTCTTGCCAAGGCACCTCAGGGTACATAGAATTAGATATTAAATTCCTCTTCCCAACACTCTACTAGCTTCTAAGAAGGAGAAATAGAAGATTGAGAGCCCTACATGTTCCTATTGTCAGAAGGGACCTCATGATGAGTCGCATTATTTTCAAAAGAGATTTGATGGCTATGAGAAACAGATTGCATTTTTGCAAGCTCTTATTCAGAAGTGCATTATTTCCTCTCCATCCTATCCTACCCCATAAGGGTATGCTTTTCAGTCTTCTTCTATATCTTTGAACAATTTGGGATGCGAGGTTGAATTTGAAAACAAGATTGCTAAGATATATGACACAAATGGGAAACTGATTAGAAAAGCTAATCAAACTAGAAGTAATCTATTTTATCTTGATATAGAGGATGCTACTTGTCTTGTTGCAAAATTTGATGATTTATGGATTTGGCACAAAAAGTTATGTCATATTAATTTTGATAACTTGGTTATTATCAGTACAATGAAGAAAGTAAGAGGTTTTTCTAAGTTGAAGAAGCTTGATAATGTAGTGTGCAAACAATATTAGCTAGGCAAAATGACAAAGTCATTTTTTAAGAGTAAAACCTATACTTCTAAAGGAATACTAGAGATTGTTCATACTGACTTGTGTGGACCGATTGAAGAATAAAGCTACAAGGGAGATAAGTACATAATGCTATTTGTTGATGATTATTCTAGGATGATGATAGTTATGTTTCTGAAATAGAAATTTGGTGCTTTTCAAATGTTTAAGTGGTACCCGCGCCTATTTAATTTAGGTAAAATTTAAATACCTTTTCCCTACACAATTTAATTGGCCAGGAGCGAGTTTCAATAGCTTTCGAGAGGCATTTTGAAAAATCTATTTAACTAGCTCTTAAGTGGTGTTCCTACTGTATTCTAACTCTATTCAACAACTATAGCTTTTGAGGAGTATCCTAATCTACTCTAGAACTTCAAAAAATCCAAACTCCAATAAAAAATCTCCAAATCATCGTGGATACATTACAATCCACTAACTAGTTTTGGTTTTTCAGGTTGTGGATGGCACAAGTCACTTGGCATAGAAATAGTCCTTGCTTGCCTTGATAAGTTGTGAGGACCTAAATAACCCTTTGATTGTGAGTGGATAAAAGGGACGATTACCCACACAGCTTCATGAGCAATTTATTACTAATTTTCTATTTCTATGAAACAAAATATTGTGTAGCCAATAAGTAGAGTTAGAATTTTCATTAGGAGCCTATTTTAGTTGCCTTTGTACTTGACTACACACAAAACAAAACTTGACAAACTGTGTTTCTCTAAATAGTTAAATGGTGAGGAGAATTTACATCAGGTGAAATTGAGATGTTTTGTAAAGACACAGTAATCAAAAGATAGACATATACCCCTAAGACCCCTCCACAAAATGGAATAGTTGAAAGGAGAAATAGATCTACAATGGGTTGTGCTAGAACACTCATGATGGAGAAGAATGTTGCTCTGAAATACTAGAGAGAAGTTATAAGCACAACTATTTATACCTTGAACTATGTGCAAATCAAGAAAGGTACTCATTCAACACCTTTTGAACTATGGTATAGATATCCACCCAATGTAAAATACTTTAAGGCATTTGGAAGTAAGTGTTACATTCGTAAAGATGTTAGGAATGGAAAACTTGATGCAAAGTGAAGAAGGTATATTCCTAAGATATTCCACAAGAAGTAAAGCTTATAAGTGTTTGAATACTAACACTAACAAGATTGTGGAAAGTGCAAATGTGAATTTTGATGAATATATAGAAGTAGATGATGCTGAACCTATGAAAAAGCCAAAAGAATAGAAATCATTTGTATACTTTTATAAAGGAATGTCTACTGACGAAGATGTTGCAAATCAAGTTACAAATCAATAGCAAGTTTTAGTGACTGTCAAGTCACATCTTGTGAATGTTGAGTTGCATTCAAATGTCAAGTTACAAAATGAAGTAGATGCACATTTTGATTCTAAGATTAGTACATATGAAAGAGATGTTGAGATACCTAACAGAGATACACACAGTGATTTTGAAGTTGAAAGACAAAATGAAGAAACAAGAGCTAAGCCAAGATTGTCCAAATATGTTAAAAGACATCATCCTGCTACTCAAATCATTGGAGACAAAGATGTAAGAACAATGACAAGAAATAGATTGAGAAGTAAATCATGTTTACTAATCATGAAGGAGCCCAAATTATTAAGAGATGCACTAGAAGATGCTGATTGGTACAAAGCCATGGAAGAAGAGATTAAACAAATAGAAAAGAAAAAAACATGGAGTCTAGTTCCTAGGCCAGAAGACAAGAATGTGATTGGTACCAAGTGGGTATTCAAAACTAATATGAGAATGGTGAAGTCACAAGAAAAAAAGCAAGATTAGTTTGCAAGGGATATGCACAAGAAGAATGAATTGACTATGGAGAGACATTTTCCCCTGTTGCTAGATTGGATGGAGTAAGAACTCTACTTGCTTATGCTGCATACAAAGGTTTCAAAGTTTATCAGATGGATGTTAAATCTGTATTTCTAAATGACATATTAGAGGAAGAGGTTTACATACAACAACCAAAAGATTTTATTGATGATAATAATAAGAATATGGTATGTAGACTGCACAAAGCTCTATATGGTTTGAAACAAGCACCTAGAGCATGGTATGAGAGACTTTATAATTATCTTGTGAAGATTAGATTTGAAAGGAATAATGATAAAAGAAATCTATACATAATAGAAATATTTATTGATGATATCATATTTGGAGGTCAAGATTCTTTATGTAAGGATTTTGCAAATTGGATGAAGCAACAATTTAAAATGTCTATGTTTGGAGAAATTAAAATTTTTGTGGGTTGGCAAGTATATCAAATGAAGTATGGTATATACATCACTCAGTCAAAGAATGTCAAGGAGATATTGAAATTTTTTGGATTAGAGGATTCCAAACTAGTAAGTACACCTATGGTGATGGGACACAAGTTGTCAAAGAATGATGATTCTAGTGATGTGAACCAAACCATGTATAGGTGTATGATTGGAAAATTGCAATATGTAGCACATAGCAGACCTAATATTGCATTATATGTAGGGATAGTTGCAAGATTCTTTGCTAATCGCAGGGAGAATCATTTAATGGTTGTGAAGAGAATAATGAGATATCTAAAAGGAACAAATAAATTTGGTCTATACTACAAGAAGATGAAAAGTTTGAATTGAGAGCCTACATTGATGTTGATTGGGCTAGAAACATTGATGACAGAAAGATCACCAATGGAGAAGCATTTTTCTTAGGCAAGAGACTGGTTACATGGACTAGCAAGAAATAGATTTGTACTTCACAATCTATTGTTGAAGATGAATATGTTGCTACTACTGTAAATTGCGCAAACATTGTATGGATCAAACAACTACTCAAAGGAATGAAGGAAGAAATCACAGAACCAGTGATACTTTATTGTGACAATACAAGTTCTATCAATATATCATAGAATTCAGTGATGCACACAAAGAAAAAGCACATTGCAATCAAGTATCATTACTTAAGAGAGTTAGTTCAAGATAAAGAGGTGAAGATGGAATATTTTAACACAAAGAAGAAAATTGTTGATATCTTCACAAAACCATTACCTAAAGATGCTCATGAGTATCTAAGAGGTAAATTAGGGGTGATACCCCTATTAAAGGCTATCTAGGTAACAAGAGGAGTTACCTACATCAAACAAGTTGATATTCATATGTTACACATTGATGCAAAGGATCTTACTTTAGGAGTAGCCTAAAGTAATTACAGAGCTAAAACTTGAAATTAGTCATCAGCAAGGTGACAGAGGGAGAAACTGAAGAAACTAAAAAAGCCTATTTCTACATGTTTAAGATAAAAAGATGATATATCTTTGGCATTTTTGTCAAAGAGGGAGATAGTCTATTGATCAAGAGTCAGAATAGATAGGGAGATATTGATCAAAAGGGAGATAAATCAAAGCTAGAATGCATTGATGATAGAAAGAGCATCGGTGGAGGAGCAATTTTCTTAGGCAAGAGACTAATTACATGGACTAGCAAGAAATAGAGTTGTACTTCACAATCTACTATTGAAGCTGAATATGTTGCTACTATTTTAAATTGCACAAACATTGTATGGATCAAATGGCTACTCAAAGGAATGAGGGAAGAAATCATAGAACTAGTGATACTTTATTGTAACAATACAAGTGCTATCAATATATCAAAGAATCTAGTGATGCACATAAAGACAAAGCACATTGCAATCAAGTATCATTACTTAAGAGATTTAGTTCAAGCTAAAGAGGTGAAGATGGAATATGTTACCGCAAAGGAGTAAATTGATGATATCTTCACAAAACCATTATCTAAAGATGCTTATGAGTATCTAAGAGGTGAATTAGGGGTGATACCCCTATTAAAGGCTAACTAAGTAACAATAGGAGTTCTCTACATCAAATAGGTTGATATTCATATGTTACACATTGATGCAGAGGATCTTACTTTAGGAGCTACCTAAAGTAATTACAGATCTGAGCCTTCAAATCAGTCACAAGCAAGGTGACAAAGGGAGAAACTAAAGAAATTTCAAAAGCCTATATCTACATGTTTAAAATAAAAAGATTATATATCTTTGGAGTTTTTGTCAAAAAGGGAGATAGTCTACTAATCAAGAGTCAAAACAGATAGGGAGATATTGACCAAAAGGGAGATAGATCAAAGCTAGAATGCATAATCATAGAGGGAGATATTCTGTTGATCAAATCAATATAAATGTTGAGGGAGATATTTTAGATCAATAGTATCAAGAGGGAAGTATTAGGATATTGTTTTCAAAGAGATGAAGAGTATTAGTGGTCAGCAATATCAGAAGAAAACACATGTATGATGAAAAAGATACAAGAAGGAACTCAAAGGGAGTCATAAGAAGGAGTTTTATAACCTAATTAGAAGATGGAAATTGTCGATAGAGAGAGAAATTTTGGTACAAGTTTTTCTTTTTGGTATTGTCTTATTATTTTAACCTAGTTAGTTTGGTTGAACAAGATATTCATCATTTGATTGACTTAGTTGATCAGTTTGGTTTGCCATCAATGCCAAAGTGGGAGATTGTTGAGATCTGATTGAAAGAGATCATTGAAAGAGGGATATTGTTGAAGAAGACTATGTGTTTCAATCATTTTTTTGTTACTAATGTCAAACCTAATATTTTTTGGTAAGGCAACTGCTTGTAAGATTCAAGTACTATCACCTAGTTGATTGATGAAAAGGATTTGATCAATAAGATGTAACAAAAGCACCTAGAGGAAAGGTTGAGTTATAGTTATGTGATGAAGTACAAGGATTAGTTAAGATAGTGATGACATAATGTATTATTAATCTACCTAAGGTTACAAATGTTGGCTACACTAAGAAAGTTTAGAAAAACAAGTTACATAAAATTTGTCTGCCAAGCTTGACCAAGTGGAGAGTAGGTGCCGAGCAAAGACAGAGCTGAGCAAAAAGTCAGTTGGAGCTAAATAAAAGAAAAATTCTACTGGATGCCAAGAAAGATAGTTGATGTCAAGTAAAGTTTAGTTTATGTTGAGCATCAATAAACTTTAGTTGATGTTGAGTGAATACATAGTGGATGTCAAGCAATGCAGTATGTGTTGAGCATCAAAAGGTTGATAATGTCGAGCTGCTACATTATTTTAAAGATCAAAGATTTGTTGAATCTAAGCCAACAAGTTTTTTTTCTTAAATTTTGTTAACCAAGTGGAAGATAAGGTTGATGAGCTGGTGGTATAGAATTTGAGGTCAACCATTATTTAGGCAAATTCAAATGGATTCTAGGAGAAGTTTCTAGAAGAGATACAAGATATGAGGTAGATACATTGTATCCTACCTAGTCCATCCAAACCTTATTTTGGATGATGGAAAATGAGTGATAAAATATCCTAATTTCCTACTTATGGGAATGTTTGGTCATGAAGCAAAGTTTTCATGTGTGAGAACCTAAGGAAGAGAAGGAGTTAAGGGTTTTGCTTCATCAAGTGACCCAAGATAAGAGTCTACAATGGCATGTTAAGCAAGAAGGGTTAATGAGATGAATGCTTAAATGGTGAACAAGTTATCAAGGCTACAAAGTAGGAAGGCCAAGTAGAATTAAGGACTGAATAGAGATTTTTAATCTTCAAGAGAAGTTTTAAGTTGTATGAAATGAAAGCTCTACTATTACTATCTAACAATTGCATAAGTCTAGGGTAAATCCTTTGGAGTAAGGTTGACTTAACAGTCATTTGTAAATCCTTTAACAGGATGGTATTCCAAGTGAATGCCCTAAAGTCCTCTAATAAGGCTCACTTCTAATATGGTGATTGAAATCCCTTAACCATGTCACATTTAATAGTGTGTATTGTAACCTTTAACAGGGTTGGCCTTTCATAGGTCATCACTTCAGAAGAGTAAAAAGGAGTAGCATGTTACTAGTGGTTTTTCCCAAATTGGGTTTCTATGTAAATCATTGTATCAAGTGTGTTGATGAATTTGTTATGTTTCATGCTTTACATTTCTACAAGTTGATTTGATAGTAACCTACAAGTTTTAGTGATTGCATAATCTTATGGATGCATGCATGGATATGAATGGGTTCACTAAGATATGAAAAGTTTTATTTATACATCTAGACCTTGGATAACTAATTCCCCCCCACCCCCCCCTCTCAATTATTCTAAATTATTCCAACATCCATGCCACCAAAATTGCCTGAGGCATGATCTCTAAACTCATCCCTTATAGTTTCAGAGCCTTGCCCTCTTTGTGAGTCATTCAACTTCACCAATATACCAAGGGCCCAACTTTTGAAATTGTAGAATCACATACAAAATAAAGTGTGCTTATAATTACCTGACAAAATTGTTCAAAGAAATGTGGTCTTGTAAGGTGTACAAGTGACATGATATGTCTTGGATGTAGAACCATCCAAACATTTTCTATCTTGTTTGAAAATCATCCCATGAGAATGTGGTCTTTCTAAATTTCATGCTTCCAAAAACATTATAGGGAACCTATTAAAAAGTCTATAGAGTTTGCAGAGCTTGTGAGAATAGTAGAGTAGGCTTTGATAGAGATTATTAATATTGTATTATCCCACGATCAAAGAATTTCATTGCAGAGGCAAGATAACTATTGACCTTCATAATAGAATGAATATTGTTGAACATATGTGTTAAGAAGATGTTATCTTAAAGAGTTCAGTAAAATAATAATAGATTTGCAAAAATAGGGATTTTGTAAGGAATCTCTCAAAATGTCCACACTCTTGGAGTAATTGTAGATGGTATGTGTTGAGTATGGAAGCATTGAAAATGCATGTTAATGATTTCAAAAAATCCTCTGAAATTTTGTGAACAAGGAAATATGGACAATACAGAAGTGTAACTTTATGAAATGACTGATGTGAAAGTAATGTTAAATCTCATACAAAGCACATGAACATATTTTAGAGGTTTCATCAGGCATTAGAATGGGGAAATGAATATGGATCATTACATATCAATCCCTACAAGAGATCAAATATAAAGAAGCACTTATGAATATGCATTAAGAATGTGGTTGTATAGAATATTCAAGATAATTATTTGACAATATTTGAGAACAAGTTTCATCTATGAACCCATTATTATTATAGGTTAGAAGACTCCAAATAATTTTTTTTATTCAAGTTTAAGATATGAGATGCGATTGGTAAAAATGTGTGAATTTTTTTTGGGGTTTTCCATTGTTGATATAGTTTTTGGCTAGTTCATGCTCTTGTTTCCTCATATCGTTCTTCTATGAAATAAATGGAAGGGTTTTTTCTTCTTCAACTATATATAATAAGAAATAATTTATCAAGTTTCATCTACTTTCAAAAAGATTGATTTATATGCTTCTAATTATGGAGAAATGAAGCATATCACTAGTATAATTTAGGTTCAACCATTCTATGAAAAATGAAATGAAGGAAAACTCCAAGAGGTGAAGTTTTTTCTATACAACTCATTGGATAAGTGACAAGAAAGCCTCAAAGTTATACTATGTATCCTAATCAGAGTTCCACCATTCCAAATCATGAACTGCAAAGAGGATCTAGTGGTGGTGAAAATCTCTATGGAGGTTTGGTAATAGATTCAACTCAATACACTATGATAAACTAGTAAGTTTTGGTAGAGGCTTTAGATCTATAAGAATGGCAATGATATTGTCAATAGTCATGTGGGATAAAGTTTCAATGTTGATATCTAAATGAATATTTGGTACATATGGAAATTTTGGTAATTTGGAGTTTAATCAAAATTCTTGGCCTTCATTTTGTTAAAGTTAGGACTTAGGGTTTTATTTTGTATAAGTTAGAGTTGGTTGTAAAAGAATGTAGATAGCTTCCATACTCTAACTTAGAAACCCCAACCTATAAGTTAGTTATGATAGTAATCTATAAATACAAAGCATTGTCAATGTAATAAGGGGGGAGAACTTTTTACAAAGAGCATACTATGGAGAAATTTCTCTAAAGATTATTGGGTTCACATTATGTATAAATGTGTTTTTAAATTTGTATATCTTCAAGAGATAATGAAGAATGCATTAATTTATATGTATCAAATGTGTTCAGGAGTTATTATTACTGGTTTCTCATATGCATGGTTGGTAATCTCTTTATGTATTTGTGGAATCCATTAGTCTTGATTTATGTGGTTGATAAAAGAGAATGCATCCATTTCTTGGAATCTTTATTTGAATATTTGTGATTAGTATATCTTTTTGTATGTTAGGATATTCTTCTTCTTCTTTTCCATCATTGCATCTTGTGATAAAAATTATCTTCTATGCTTTATCCCATTGTGAATCTTAGCTAGTATTCATATGTTTATAGTTGAAGTCTTCATTAATCATCTTTTTTTGTTCTGTCATGCTTTATTTTGTACTTTCAAGTGCAAAATGCATAAAAGCATCAAATACCCCAATTTTTAATGTTAAATTATAGTGATAAATATGTTTGCCAATAATAATTTTATTTGAATTTTTTGTCAAATTATTCCTATGTTACACATCCAAATTTTGCATGCATGAGAAATATTTATTAGCAAAATTTTAAAAATCCAATTAGGAAAATCAATGCTAGAAATGCTTAGCTCTTATTCATATAAAATATAAATATACAAAAAATAAACTTTCTATAACCACCACTCAGAATTGCAATCTAATTTATTTGACCACCATTCATCCTACATATTTTCACGCAACTTCTGAGACTCGATCTATAATCCTTAGAAATCCATATCATTCCTTTAAATAATCTATTGATACATTTCAAAAAATATTCTTATAATCTCCATGAAACATGGATTAAGGCACAAGAAATATCAATGCCTAAATATGAAGGTGGAAGACTATCATATTGTCACCCATCTTCTCTATGTTTTATTTCCTCCTACTCTTGATAAAACAACGAAAGAAAAAATAAAAGTTCAATTAGATGATGTACAATGGTAAATGAAAATACTTATAAAGCATTGATGTTCTATGAATAAATATAATAATTTTCTTTCATATGAATAACTAGCACAAAATCCTTTACTTGAATAACTCCTAGCAACTAGTTATTTATTAATAAAACTAGATTAAATACTAACATTGCTTGCCCTTGTAATGTAATTTTAGACAATAGTATCACTTGGATTGTTTTTAATCAATAAAGGAAAGATATTTCATTTCCATATTCCTAACTCAAAATTAAATTGTACATGAAAGATCGAATTTCTCTTGACAAGGGTTTTTCTAAGTGGAAGTGCAGTTTTCCCTACATTCATTTGTAGTCTTGTTGGTGGCTTCCCTAAAACTGCTCATATTTCTATTTTTTTCTACTTAGTTATTTATGGCCTATCAAGAACTATATTATACATCCTTTTCACTAGCTTTACATTGGGATGAAACCTTGAACCCGCTAGAGGGTCATGGTGATGTGGCTAAGTGTGTGTGACAATATAGACAATATGACAAGTTTTATGGTCAATTTACCAAACATACAGTTTACAAGAAAGAACAAAGCATGATAGAGAAATGAGGATTACAGGTTAAGGATATTTTTGGTTAAAAAACAATTACTTAACTAGTTAGGGATGACATCCTATATGTTAACCCTAAGTTAGCAAGATTTTTTCTTTTTATTTTACCAAGTGTGTGAAAGCTTGAAGGCTGACAAGGTAAGTTTTGTAAAATGAAAAGGTATAAATGAAAGATTGTATTATGTGATGTAATGTAGCAAGAAATATGTGATATGTGAAGTAATATGCAAATTGTATGATGTGAATTATGATGTATGATCAAAGGTATGTGAAGAGAAGCGAAAGTAAGATTAGATATTGAAGATATCAGTAATAAGAGATTTATGTATCTATCTCTTTTTGTATAAAGAAATTATATTGTATAATTGCATATTTGGGTAGTGGGCTCATCTTGCATAAATTTTGTAATTGTATATACCAACTCCTAACAGGGTTGAGGCTTTTAGCAGAGCCTAGTCCTTTAACAAGGTTGAGACACTATATTTACTTAATAGACTCCTAACAGGGTAACATCCTTAACATGATACTTTTATTTAATGGATCATTTTGTGGGTACCATCCCCACTAGATTTTTTCACTAGGGTTTCCCTAGTTAACAAAATATGGTGTTATGAGTTCTCTTGGTGTATGTTTATTATTATTATACAACATTGTTAATTTACTTTCATATGCATATTATAAAGTAATTAACAATATTTAGTTGTGGGAAAAAAATTGTATAATATTGATTCATCCCTCTACCCTCTCAGTATTACCTATTTCTAACAATTGGTATCATAGCACAGTTACTTAGAAGAGGCTTAACAACTTGAGTAAGATCCCTATGAATATGGAATGGTTACAGAATAATCTTGAAGAATCCATTGGGCAGATTGATCTTATTACTGAAGAAAGTAAAAATCTAAAAGAAAGATATGAAGATGCAAAAGACTACTTTGGGAAATTGAAAGACAAGATTGATCACATCAAATCTAGAAAAGAACCTAGAGAGTAGTCAAAAGATATTGATGAGGTACCAACCTTAAAGAAAGAAAATGAGATTATGAAGTATAAATTGAAGATTATTGAAGTAAAGCTAATTCTAAAGAAAGATGATAGCAAGATTGAATTAGATCTAAAATCTAAAAATGTAGATCTAAGATCCCATCTTACAAAAGTGACATTTGAACTTGATTCCATCAAAATAGAGCATACAAAACTTGAGAAATATATTACTATTGTTAAAGGAGAATTAACCTAGGCTAATCAATAGTTAGAGAAGTTATATTCCAATTTTGAGAAAATTGATGAGAAACTATATTATAATAGATCTTCCTATGCTAAGACTAGCCTTGGATATTTCATTGGAGAAAAATCAACAAAGAAATATGAAGCATGAAAGGAACCAGATCTAGTTGTTGAAACCCATTAACCTAAGAAGAGTGATCAAAATGAGATTGAACCAAACCAATCTAAAGAAGTATCTAAATCAATTGAGCAAATAAGTCAACCTGAAAAATGTGATGAACCTAAGAAAATAGAGCCAGTTGAACCACCTAAGGAGGTAAGGTATGAATTCAAATGTAGATGCTTTATATGTAATGAAGTTGGTCATATGAAGATAGACAATATAGGTAAGTCATTCAAAACTATTACTAATTTATATTGTTATAATTGTCATGGTTTTGGTCATAAAGTCATTGACTATAGGAAACCTAAGTTTGATAGTACTAATATCAATAGTAGAATGTTTAGGGATACTAACCTACAAGTAATGAAAGAAGGATATGTTGGATACAATTATCCAATTGTGTGTTGTCTTTGATGCTAAAAAAAATGTCATACAAGTCATTAGTTAGCTCTTACCAAGCTCAGTTGGTTTGCAAGAAGATTTACAGTGTCTATCGAGTGTTCTCAGACTTTACCTTGTGCAAACAGTTATTACTAAGCTCTCAAGGTTAGCAAAGGAAATTCAGTGTCTACTGAGCTTACTCAGTCATCAAAAGAAAATGTGGTAGAAAATAGTTCTTACTGAGCTCTCATGGTCAACGAAGGAAATACAGTTCTTACCAAGTTCTCATGGTCAACGAAGGGAATTTAGTTCTTACCAAGTTCACTCGACAGCCAACAGATTTTGCAAAATTTGTAGTGTTAACCAAGTTGAGTTGGTTAATGCAGGAAATTGTTTCTGAAGTAGTGTTTACCGAACAGGGTCAACTAGTAAAGAATTTTTTAATTTATGATTTAATGCTTAATTGTTTTAAGTATTATTTCCAGCTGACTATGGTAGTGATTATAGGTGATTGTAACTTTTAATTAAGGCAACTTGATAATCTGAAAGGTATATATGAGAGGTCAAGTTGTGAGTTTTAAGTGTGATGAATTTGATGTGATATGAATGTGGAGGTGGACTAATTGTTGCAAGAGTGAATTCTAAAGGATGATCAGAGATAATTAAGGAGAAACAAAGCTATATTTGATCGAGGAGGATCTAATGGTACAAAATAAAGATCTGTAATCAAAAAATTTAGATTGCATCTTATTTAGGTCATTTCATTGTTACTTTCTAACCATTGTAATAGTAATTCCTAAATCTCTTAACAAAGTTGATCTAACAACAATTTTGTAAATCCTCTAACAAGGTGGATAGTTCCATTCAATTGTTCTAAAGACCTCTAGCAAGGCCACTCCTAGCAAGGTGAATAAATCTTGTAACAGGGTCACACCCAACAGTGTATTTTGTAACCTTTAACAAGGTTGGCTCCTAATAAGGCTCACTTCAGAAGAGTGAAAATTGGTAGCTAGTTACTTGGTGGTTTTTCCCATATTGGGTTTCTACATTAAATCTGTTGTCTCTTGTGTTGATGTTATTTACTTTTTCATGCATGTTAATAATTGTGAATGCTTAAAGATCGATAACAAGTTAATCTACTAAGTTACAGCATTTTTGTGAATGTTTATCGAGTGACAGTAGTAAGTAACTTTTTTGACATCTAAAGGATCTATGGATTTGTTTTTGTGGTAACTAATTCACCCCCCCCACCCCCCCCTCTCAATTACTCCATCTATATTTCAAGAAATTGTTATCAGAGCTTTTGGTGCTTGCAAGAAAAGATTTCAAAGATCTAAGCTAAAGATTGGGATATCTTACAAGAGGGACATTCCAAGACTTAACAAGGACAACTTCTCAGCATGGAAAGGACTGATGAGACTTCATCTAGCTTCCATTAGAGATACAGGACTAAAATATCTGGATGAAGCATATGTAGAACCTACTAGCACATTATCTGTCAATAATATTGTTGAAAAGAAGACTCACAACAACATGATGATAGACAGTGCATTCTCCCTAAGTTATGAAGAATTTGATGATATCAAGGATTGCAAAACTACTTTTGAAATGTGGAACAAGCTAAAGAAAATCTATGCAGGAGATGATAATGTGAGAAGAGCCAAAGCATAAAGTTTAAGAGGTCAATTTGATCAGATGAGGATGAGAGAAGATGAAAACATTACAAAATATGTTGAAAGAATCAAAAAAAGTGTTAGTGCAATCAAAGTTTCTGGAGGAGATATCAAAGAAGAAATAGTTATAAGTAAAGTTCTTAGAACACTACTTCCTATTTATGCTATCAAAGTTTCTGCAATTCAAGAAAGAAGATGTGAAGCAAATCATAAGATAAATTTAGAGGCCATAGTTGGAAGATTGACTACATTCAAGCTAGATAACTATGATAATTATGTTCCAGCTACCAAGAACATTGAATTAGCATTTGAAGCCAAGCTTTCACTCAAGAAGAAAGGCAAGAAGATAAAAGATTCTTAGTCAAATGGTGAAGAAGAATCAAAACAAAGTTCAGACAATGATCTTGAGCTGGTTAAAGCTTTACTAGCAAGGAAATATTCAAGAGGCAAAGGGAAATACAAAGGTAAGGTTCCTCTAATCTATTTTTCTTGTGAAAAAATTGGGCATATTGCTGCTAGGTGCCCAAATAAGTATAACAAGGATGAGAAGAAAGGTCACAAGTGCAATGGAAAGAAATAATTCAAATCATTCAAGGAAAAAGGTAAGAAAACATGTTTCATGGCCAAGGATTCTAATGATTCTAATGACGAAGAAGAAGATGAATTTTTTTACATTGTTGTAAAAGATGAGTCTGATAATGATGAGAAAATGACATTTATTTCTCATGTGAGCAAAAATGATACATGTATTATAGATAGTGGTTGTTCTCATCACATCACTGGTGATAAAACTAAGTTTGAACATTTTGAAGACTATGATGGTGGTAGTGTGAGGTTTGGTAATATTGAACCTTGTTGCATAAAAGGAAAAGGAAGAATCTCACTAACCAAAGAACTTGTGTGTGATAATGCATATTGGGTAGAAGGACTTAAACACAATTTGTTGAGTGTGGAACAGCTACTCAATAATGGATTCAAAGTGGAATTCATGCATGGAAAAGCAAGACTGATGGATGGAAAAGGAAAGCTGATTGGATTAGGTACTCAAACAAAAGGTAACTTGTTTTATCTTGAACTTGGTGAATGTTCATGCTTTATTGCTCAAGTTGAAGAAAGTTGGTTATGGCATAGGAGGTTGTGTCATGTGAACTTTCATAACTTGGTGAAAATAAGTAAATTTAAGAAAGTAATAGGCATTCCTAACATAAAGAACCTGAGGTTGATCTATGCAAGAATTATTAGATTGGCAAGATGGGAAAGACTAGTTTTAAAAGTAAGAACTATCAGTCTGAAGAAGTTTTAGAAATTGTACATACTGATTTGTGTGGACCTATCAAAATTGAAAGCTATACTGGTGAAAAATTCTTCATTCTTTTTGTTGATGATTACTCAAGAATGATGATTGTCATGTACCTAAGAGAGAAATTAGAAGCATTTGAGAAGTTCAAATGGTATTTGGCTAGATTAGAGAAGGAAATAGGTAAAAGACTAAAATGCTTGAGGCTAGACAGAGGTGGTGAATTCATTTCACATGAGTTCAATAACTTTTGTATTGAAAGAGGAATCAAAAGGCAGGTTTTAGCACCTGTAACTCTTGAGCAAAATGGAGTAACTAAAAGAAGGAACAGATCTATCATGGACCATGCAAGAAACTTAATGATTGAAAAGAGCATTGCTATCAAATACTAGAAGGAAGCTATCAGCACTACAGTTCATACCTTGAACTGAGTACAACTAAAGAAGGACTCATTCAAAACCCCCTATGAGTTATGGTATGGCTACAAATCTAATGTAAGTTACCTAAAAGTATTTGGAAGAAAATGTTACATTTTGAAAGAATCTAGAAAAGGTAAACTTTATGTGAAGGGTGATGAAGGAATATTTTTGGGATATTCTTGCAAGAGTAAAGCATATAGATGTTTGAATTTGTCTAAAAGTGCACACGTGAAAGTTGATGAGTTTGCAAAAGAACTAAAGAAGAAAGCAGAAGGGAATTAGAAGACTGCAGGAGATTTTTTTTCATTGAACCTGATATAGTGCCAGGTACACCTATCAATCAAAAATATTCTACTCTAGAGTCTTTAATAACCGAGTCACAGGAAATTTGAACTGAGCTACAAGAATTTGAGTCACATTCTGAAGCTATCGAGCTAATGTCTATTGAGTTTGAAGGACTGGAGTAGCAGATAGAATAGTCAAAACTTGAAATTGAAGTGCAAGAGGATGAAAATGCAAAGAGTTCAAAAGGCAAGGATTAGTTAAGTATGTTAGGAGGCATCATGCACTAGATCAGATCATTGGAGATAAATTTGAAGGAACTATGACAAGAAGTAAGTTGAAAGGTACTTGTTTACTTGTTGATTTTGAACCTAGAAGTGTCAAAGATGCATTATAAAATGAAATTTGGATTGAGGCTATGAATGAAGAGATAGAGAAGATAGAGAAAAACAAAACATTACCTAGGCCTAAAGACAAAAATGTGATTGGAACTAAGTGGGTATTCATAAAAAAATTAAATGAATATGGTAAGGTGTCAAGAAACAAAGCTAGACTGGTATGCAAAGCATACTCTCAAGAAGAAGGAATAGACTATGCAGAAAATTTTGCTCCTATTGCAAGATTGGAAGGTGTTAGCACCTTACTTGCATATGCTACATAAAAAAGATTCAAAGTTTATCAGATGGATGTCAAGTCAGCATTTCTTAATGGTATACTGGATGAAGAGGTTTATATTGAACAGCCTAAAGGTTTTTTTGATCCAGACAAGAAGGACATGGTCTGCAAATTACATAAAGCATTGTATGGTCTAAAGCAAGCCCCTAGAGCATGGTATGAGAGATTGCATAACTATCTTATTCAGATTGGTTTTCAAAGAACTAATGATAACAATAGCTTGTATATCAAGGAAGGACCAGATAATAAGATTGTTTTGGTAGAAATTTTTTTGGATGATACTTTGTTTACAAGAAATGATGATCAATGTAAAGAATTCTTAGAGCAAATGAACAAGGAATTTGAAATGTCAATGTTTGGTGAGATCAAATTCTTTCTTGGTCTTCAAATTCAACAAAATAAGAATGGTATCTACATCACCCAATCGAAATTCATCAAGGAGATATTGAAAAAGTTTGGTATGGAAGACTACAAACCAGTTGGGACTCCTATGTGCACTGGATTGAAACTTACCAAGGATGATGAATCAAAGGAAGTGGATCAAACATTATATAGATCTATTATTGGAAAGTTGCAGTATGTAGTGCATACAAGACCTGATATTTCCCTTGAAGTTGGTATTGTAGCAAGATTTTCAGAAAAACCAAGAGAAAATCACATGATGGCAATCAAAAGGATCATGAGATATTTGAAAGGAACTGAAGATTATGGATTATGGTATAAACTTGGAGGAAATCTGGATTTAAAAGTGTTTACTGATGTAGATTGGGTAGGAAATGTTGATGACAAAAAGAGTACAATTGGAGGAGCTTTCTTTCTTGGAAAGAGGTTGGTTTCTTGGACAAGTAAAAAGAAAAATTGTACATCTCAGTCTATAGCAGAAGCAGAGTATGTTGCAGCAATAGTAAATTGTTCTAATATTGTTTGGTTCAAACAGTTATTGGAAGGAATAAAGGAATAAATCAAATAACTAGTTGTCATGTTTTGTGATAACACAAGTGCAATTAACATATCCAAAAATCCAATGATACATTCAAAAACCAAGCACATTGCAATAAAGTATCACTTTGTTAGAGAATTGGTGTAGGATAAAGAGATCGGATTGGAATATGTCCATACAAAGGAACAAATTGCTAACATATTCACTAAGCCACTACCTAATGATGCATTCTTGTATCTAAGAGGTAAGTTAGGGGTCATTCCCCTATTTGAAGCTCACTAAAATACAATTTTAGTGATGCATCAACAGAAAAAGAGTTCAAGATCTATCAGTTGATGTAGAAAAGTAATGAAGACCTTGCATATGAATCAGTACTTAAGGTACATTGAAATTCATTTGAGTTGTGTTGTCTTTGGCATATTTTTTCAAAGAGGGGGAGTTTACTATCATACATTTCTAAAATTTGCAAGAAAGTGAGTTTATGCAAGAGGGAGAGATTACTATGAAAGAGAGAGAGTTTTCTAGCAGATAACTGAAGTTTGAGGTGTAAAATTCTAGAGTGAGAAAACCTTCTACAAGAGAAAGTCTTGTTCTCAAATTTTATTATGCTATGACATGTTGTGTTGCCATCAATGCCAAAGAGGGAGATTTTTGGATACAATTATCCAATTGTGTGTTGTCTTTGATACTACACAAATGTCATACAAGTCATCTGTTAGCTCTTACCAAGCTCAGTTGGTTTGCAAGAAGATTTATAGTGTCTACTAAGCATTCTCATACTTTACCTTGTGCAAACAATTGTTATAGAGATTTCAAGGTTAGAAAAGGAAATTCAGTGTCTACCGAGCTTAATCGGTCATCAAAAGAAAATGTGGTAGAAAATAGTTTTTACCGAGCTCTCATGGTTAGCAAAAAAAATACAGTTCTTACCAAGCTCTCATGGTCAACAAAGGAAATCCAATTCTTACCAAGTTCACTTGGCAGCCAAAGGATTTTGCAAAATTTTTAGTGTTAACCAAGTTGAGTTGGTTAACACAGGAAATTGTTTCTGAAGCAGTGTTTACCAAGCAAGGTTAGCTAGTAAGGAAATTTGTTAATTTATGATTTAATGCTTAATTTTTTTAAGTATTATTTCTAGCTGACTATGGTAATGATTATAGGTGATTGTAACTTGTAACTGAACCAAATTGATAATCTAAAATGTTTATATGAGAGGTCAAGTTACATATTTTAAGTGTGATGAATTTGATGTGATACGAATGTGGAGGTGGACTGATTGTTGCAAGAGTGAATTCTAAAGGATGATCAGAGATCATTAAGGAGTAGAAAAGCTATATTTGATCAAGGAGGATCTAATGGTGTAGAATAGAGATCTATAATCAAAAAATTCAAATTGCATCTTATTCAGGTCATTTCATTGTTACTTTCTAACCATTGTAATAGTAATTCCTAAATCTCTTAACAAAGTTGGTCTAACAACCATTTTGTAAATCCTCTAACAAGGTGGACAGTTCCATTGAATTATTCTAGAGAAATCTAGCAAAGCCACTCCTAGCAAGGTGAATAAATCCTGTAATAGGGTCACACCTAACAGTGTGTTTTGTAACCTTTAATAGGGTTGGCCCCTAATAGGGCTCACTTCAAAAGAGTGAAAATCGGTAGCTAGTTACTTGGTGGTTTTTCTCATATTGGGTTTCCATGTTAAATCTGGTGTCTCTTATGTTCACGTTGTTTACTTTTGCATGCATGTTAATAATTGTGAATTCTTAAACATCAATAACAAGTTAATCTATCGACTTACAACATTTTTGTGAATGTTTATCGAGTGACAATAGTAAGCAACTTGTTTAACATCTAAGGGATCTATGGATTTGTTTTTTTGGTAATTGATTCACCCCCCCTCTCAGTTACTCCATCTATATTTTGAATAGGATATCCTCTAGAAGATCTAATGAAGGAGAAGGAGCTAATAGAACAAGGATAACCATTATGTGTTACAAGTAAACTTTGGACACATTGCTAGGAATTGCAGAGCACCAGTTAATCAGAATGGACCTAGTCAAAGAAGGAATACACTTGTATGTTAGTTTTGCAACAAATTTGGTCACATTGGAAGATTTTGTAGGATGGATATGAGGAACATCAATAGGAACCCAAATTTTAGAAGGAACAACAACACAAATATCAGAAGGAATGATAGAAACAATAACAGTCAGAAAGATGAACTCAAAGAATGTGTTGAAGAATTCAGAGAGGTATTTGTCAAAGGAAAAGATCCATCAAGTTCTCATGTGGTATTAGAAGAATAGTACTTTGATGTACCTGATGAGAGATTGAAGTCATCAATTATATGTGATTCATCCTATTTGAATTGAGCATTTATGTATTGAATATACAAAACCAGATAGATGGACTAAGAGTTAGAGATTTATTTGGAATTTGTGAAGTTAGTATGTGGTAAAACAATTCAAGAGGAAGCTCTGGTAGAGAGCACATGTTATTTGGACTAAGCAGTTGCACAATCAATGTAGAGTTCAATTTGAAAGGATTTAAGGCATGCAAACAAGATTTTTGTACCATTTGATCATGTGAAGAAATTAAGAGAAGTAAAGAGTGAAGTGACAACAAATTGAAAGAAAAAAGAAGTTTTTTTAAGTGTGAAGTAAAAAACACCCTAGTTACACTAATTCTAGGTAATTTACAAAATTTTAGTTACATCTTCAAAGATTTGAATCAACTAAGATAGAAAATCTCATAGTCTATGATATAAGTGAGAGAACTATATATAAATTCAAAAAACATCCCTATGTATCTTTTGAAGATGACCCTTCAAGAGAGTTCTCACAAGTTTTGCCTAATGTTTTGCAACTTGAAGACATTAAAGCTTACATTCACTATAAATTCAAAAGTATTGGTGATGATGATATCCACAAGGAACTAGAATAAGTTTGCAACAATGATTTATCATTGAAATAAGGGTGTGAAAACCTCAAAGACATGAACATTACCAACCAAATGTTTTACATTGGGTTTGAAAACCACGAATGGTCAAGCATAATTCTAAGCAAAATTCATGAAGGATATTTTGGGTAGGAGATATTCCTGTAATGATTGATAACAATATGATCCACAAACTCATTGGCCTAAGTAATGAAGGATGAAATCATGTGAATGAGAAAAATGTGAAGAAACAATTTGACGTAAACCTAGGAACTAAATCAGATGGAAGGAACATGAGGACTGATCTAATAAATTATGTAGCACAAGGTAGGAGAATCCCCAAAGGAGATATCCTAGCCCCTAGCAAATAACTACACAATGGAAACACAACAATAATGCAAGATCTAATACCAAATCACAACTCTTTATTCATAAAATAACTAATTCCATGCAATGTATCAGGTTGTAAGGCCTTCCCAGTTATGACCAATTACAAAGCAAGTAATATTTTTGTAAGATCCCTCAAGCTCCAATTCATAATCCTAATCCCATTTAGTCTAGATCCACAACTGGATAAGAACACCAAGAAGAATCTACACTTTTACCCTTAGGTCTACCAAGAAATCATTTGGTTCTCAAGCTTCAACCACTAGCCCTTCTCACAAATAGACAACTCCACCACAACCCTATTGTAAACTACCTCACATTTGGCACACTATCCACAAACTTAGGAAAACTCTTCCTTAAGCTACTCCATGTTGAACTCAAGATCCACCATCTCTTAATAATAAATCCATAAAGACTCCAAAAGACCCCCCTACTTATACGTAACTAAGCCACAAGTCATCCTAGTTCATTAAAAATTAAATTAAATCCCTTAACTTAAATACATGTTGAGCCACAAGTTGGCTACAACACAAATTAAGTACCCAAAGTTAGCTACAACACAAATTAAATTCCAAAAATTGGCTCACTAATGATGCAACACCACAAGAATCAAGACCAAGCTGAGTGTCAGGGAAATCAAGCTAAGCATCAGCCTTCCACTCCAAGCACAATCAAGTTCATAGTGCATGTCAAACTCCCAGTGCATGCCAAGATCCCAGTACATTTTGAGCTCCCAATGCATATCAAGTTCCTAGTGCATGTCAAGCACTATAGTATCTGTCAAGCTCCTTCAATGATTGAGCTCCTCGACCAACACCACATCCAGTAGAAATCGAGCACCAAGGTTATCCACCAAGCCCATTCAGTCAAGCCTCCAACTGAGAAACACCATAGAGATGATCAAGCACCTCCATCTTTTCATAAAAATGCATGAATCTTCAAGAGCCTAAGATGCCCCTACATCAAACTCCTAGGGTACTAATAAAAGTGTGTCCCACACTTTGATGCCCAATGAGAAATCCATAATTGTCTTCATCTTCACCAAAGGCTTCCACTCCAACAGGGACAAGAAAACTAGCATGTAAATCATCCTTATTTGCATCCATCTATCAAACACAAGAATCTCAACCATCCAATTAACATGCTCACTCTAAGGAAAAAAATAAACAAAATGCTTTATCAGCAAATAAGCTACTAATGAGTCCACACCAACATCAAAAAAACTCCACATTAGTAGCAATATGTATATCTCCATTAACACATTCCAAACTCACAACACTAGTGGTCCATTAACACATTCCAAACTTACAACACCAATGGTCTAATTGTTCATAATCAAATTTTATGCAACACACAACTCATCACCAATAGCAACTAGATCATCCATGGCCAGGTGCTCTACAATTTCCATGTGAGTCTCAACCAATTAAACATGAAAATAAATCTCTACCCTAGCATCAACAATGTTCCCTTAGACTCCACAAACTGGTCAACAAAACCAACCTCTTCCACCTCGACCTTACCATGACCTCTTCTCTCTCGAACAAGTCTTTTAACTGGCCAAACAACTCACTTCTAGATCGGTAGAATCCAACTCCAAAAACATCTATGGAATACCTTCCTCATCCCATCCTTAACTCAATCAACTAAACTAGCTTCAAACTAAGCATACACCTCCTTAGCTTGATCATGCAAATTAACTTCAAACCAAATAAACACCTCAGAGATCCTTCTCTCCACCACATTACAGAGATTCACAATCGTCCTAGGGTCCAATCCTCTTAGAGCCATCTTGAAAGATCTTTACAAACCCTCTAGAACAAATCCTTCACATGATCCTTATGAAAAGCTTGAGTTTTTTGCAAGTTATATCACAACTTTCCACCTCACATGAACAACCAATAATAAATCACAAGTCCAAGAACATGGATCTTTGATACACAAACTCTCTATGATCATGCCTTAATAAGATCAATCTTCAATCTTCACATCCATCGATCCATTTGCAAGTCCTCTATAATTGCAAGTTAGAACCATGGTCTACCACCTCACAACCAAGAGATCTAGGACTCTAAAAAGAACAATCTACCACCAAATCAAGATCTTCTCAGATCAACTTCTCTCAACTCAAGGTCCTAGTGCAAACTGCTTCAACTTTGGTGAACCATTTGCACACTCAAGAACACCTTTACTCTGATACCATCTGATGTAGTGCAAGATAGGATAATTCCCAAAAGAGATGTCCTAGACCCTAGAAAATAACCACATAGTGGAAACACAAAAATAATGCAAGATCTAATACCAAATCACAACTCTTTTTTCATAAAATATCTTACTATATGCAATGTGTCAGGCTGTAAGGCCTTCCCGGTTATGGCCAATTAGAAAGTAAGTATTAGTCCTACAAGATTCCTTAATATCCAACACACAATCCTAATCCTAGCTAGTCCAAATCCATAAATGGATAAGAACACCAAGAAGAATCTACACTTGTACCCTCAGTTCCACCAAGAAATCATCTAGTTCTCAAGCCTTGGCTACTAGCCCTTCTCACAAACTCACAACTCACCCACAATCCTGCTATAAACTGCCTCACATTCAACACTTTATCCACAAACTTAGGAAAAAATTCCCTTTAGCTACTCCACATTGAACTCAAGATCCACCACCTCTTAATAATGAATGCATAAAGTCTCCACAAGATCCCCCTACTTATACCCAACTAAGCCACAAGTTGGCCCAGTTCATTACAAATTAAATTAAATCCCTTACATTAAATATATGTTGAGCCATAAGTCAGCTAGAACACAAATTAAAAAAGATACTATAGGTGATTGAGTCTAGAGAGTTAGATGAGGAAGAATAAAGGGAAAAAGAAGATAGACCAATTGAAAAGGTTGAGTCTAAGAAAAATAAGAGTCTAGGTAAGAAATCTTGAAAACCCAAAGTAGAAAAACTAAATGTCCAAATCATGGACAATAGCAGTTTTGAGAAGTTAAATAAATTATATCACTTGTAAAGTAATATGGATAGATTGAAACTAGAGAATGCAATAGTAAGAAACATGATTTGACAAATAAAAGGTTTCTTCAAATCATTGACAATGGTAGTTTTGAGCAATTAAATAAATTATATCACTTGTACAGTAATATGGATAGATTGAAACTAAAGAATGCAATAGTAAGAAACATGATTTGACAAATAAAAGGTTTGAATATATTCAAAAGAATATTCCTCAAGAGTTGTATAACAAACTTGTAAATAGAAGGAGTAGAGTAGTAGAAGAAGAAATTTAAAAAAAAAAAAAAAAAACCAAATTATAAAGTTGTGTGAGGTTAATAATGATGATGACTTGGAGAGGATAAAGAAGGGTATTTAGCCCCTACTTAGGAACAATAGTAGATCTATTTTAATAATGGGTGGAAACTATGAGGAGGTAATAGTAGAAACTATTGAAGTAATGAAAAGGTTTATGATTCCAGAAGAAGAAGAGAGCAAAACCTTAGGGGGAATAATCCCCACAATAACAGAATTAGTAGATCAAACAGAGGCTATGGAGGAAGAAGAGACCCTAAAAATATCCACACCAAAAGCTTTTCAAGTCTAGAGGTTAGGAAGGACTCTATGATCCCAGACCTTTCATCATAGGTATCTATTAGTACTAACACCATGTAAATAGATAGTTACCAAAATCACAATAAATACTAAGGAAGAAGACCCTTTCAAGAATTATGGAATGCATATTGTTTACAATTTGTTCAGTTATACTAGTTCTAAAGATGATGAAGAGGAAAACAAACAAAAGGAGAAAAAGGAAAATAAAAGAAGAGAGGATGAGGAGAGAAAGAAGAAATAACATGAAGAGAAAAAGAAGAAGGTAGAAGAAGTGAATAAGATGGAAGAAGAGAAAAAAAACAAGAGAAGGAGAAAAAGGAAAAGGAAGAAGAAGAGGAAAAGAGAACTAAAGATGAGGAAGAGAAGAAAGAGAAGGTAGAAAAAGAAAAGAAGGAACAAGAAGATAAAAAGAGAAAGGAGGAAGAAGAAGAAGAAGAAGAAGAAGAAGAGAAGAAGAAGGGAGAAGGAAGAAAGAAGAAAGAGGAAGAAGACAAGAGGAAATGTGAAGAAGATGAGAGAAAAGAAAGGTTACCTAGTTCTTCTAGGACACTTATTACATTAGCAACATTGACAAGACTAGATGATGATGATCAGACTGAACTGATCTCATCCCTCAGCAAAATCATAGAAAAAAATAGGAAGGTGAAGAGTCTATAGAGCACCTTGATGGAAGAAACACAAAAACTTGAGAAAACATTTCGTACAAATATGACATAATCTAATCCCCAAGATAGAGAAAAAGCCATGATACAAGCTTTTGATACAAAATTTACCAAGCTATTAGACATTGCAAGGATACAAGCACAAACTAACTATGATGTACAAATATTCAACACCATTTGTTAGAACATTATAAATTCTTTGGAAAATCTTGATGTATGCATCAAGGAACTAAGAAAATGTGAATAGGGAGGAAACAAAGTGTATGCTAAGTGTGCACTAACATTAAGGTTCACTAAGGAAAAAGATGGTGAGCTAAAGAAGAAAAATAAAGAACTTGAGGCGTTGGTAAGTCGGCTTTAGTAGCCAAATTAGAAAATTGAAGATGGTGAGGCACAAATTGAGAAGATTTGTGATAAGATAAGGCTCATTGAGATGGAAAAAAACATAATTTCAAAGAGATTTTCACTTTTCAGGGAATATCTATCTCTAAAAAATTGAATATTGGAGCAACAGATAGAAGATTATCTTAAGGCTAAGACATCATATGAGAAATCTCTCTATTCAAACTAAAATGCAGTTGAGATTGCATCTTATGGACTTTGCACCCTTCTCAACATATCTGAAGGTATCAGAGATTCATAGAAGAAAAACTTTAAGATTCTAAAGATAAGCTTTGATGATTGTATGACCTATCAATCAGCCTGATGTAGAGGTATTGATCCTAATTTTGACTTGTAAATAAATTGTTTCATCTTTTCTCATTGATGTCAAAGAGGGAGAAAAGGTATGGAAAATTACATAGATAATTAATAAATTTATGTAAGTCAAAGGGGGAGTAATATAACATATTTAGGAGTTATATGGAAAGATGGTTAATCTAATGATCCACAGTTTTGCAGTTTTGAAATTTTTGTAAAGGCCAATTTTGTAAAAAGTTTTTGAAATATTTTGAAGTGATAAGTTTTTTTCTGGGACTTAGCAAATTTTCCTTCATGTTTCCATCAATGACAAAGGGGGAGATTGTTGGAAATTTTCCTCCTAAGGTATCCATATGATATTGTCATTTATGGAAACATGATTTCAATATGAACAAAATAGATAGTGAAAAGGAAGACAAGGAAGTTGTACTTAGAAAATAATCTAAGTATCATGACATTTGTCTAGTAAAGAAGATATGATTTTTATTGGTGAGCTTCACTAATTAATCATTGGCACATGCACACTTAGGTATATAAAGTACAGAGTCTCATGATGACATGGCTAAGTGCACATGATAGTACAGATAGTATGACAAGTTTTATGGTCAATTTACCAAACATACAGTATATAGGAAAAAACAGAGAAATGGTGATTATAGGTTAATGAATTATTTTGGTTACAAAATAATTACTTAACTACTTATGGATGACATCCTAGATGTTAACCTTTAGTTAGCAAGATTTATTTTTATATTTTACCAAGCGTGTGAAAACTTGAAGGCCAATAGGGAAAGTTTTGTAAAATGAAAAGGTATGAATGAAAGATTATATTATGCAATGTAACATAGCAAGAAATATGTGATATGTGAAGTGTCATGCCCAAAAAAAAACAAGGGGCAAAAACACGCGTAATTTTTTATTTTATTTAAGGTTAATCCCACCACAAGTTTTGATAAGTTTGTTTTTGGAAGTTAAAGCATAGGTAACTGGCAAGACATAACAGGTTCTCCTAAATGAAATTTCCTAACATTTCATTTAGACTTAAAATCAATGCGTAGGAATAGATTGTTAGATTTGAGCTTTCGTTATCAATTTGAGTTTGACATTGTTTCATTATTACATTAATGTTAGAACAATATATTATTCTTCATTTATCAAAAACAATAACTAAACTTTATTCAAATTTTACTCTCAACAATTATATTTAAATTTACAATTAAACATTTCTAATAATAACTATATAATTAAAATTAAATAAAATTAAATGACATTCCTTTAACCTGACTACTTAACTTAACTATGAACATACTAAAAAAAATTTAAATATCTAAACTATTATTTAATTTAATGCAATAATAATATCTAATTTAAAAAATTACTAAAATCTAATTTTAAAACATTACAAAAAAAAAAAACTTAAACTAAAACTAAGTTATACTAAATTAACTTTTTAACTAACTCTATTTAAAAATCTATCATTCACTAATACTTTTAAAAACATTTAATAAAAAAAAAACTAACATTTAAATACTACCCTAACTAATCAAAATATTAACATCTTAAAACAATATTATCTACACCAAATCATACAAAATACTAACATCTACTACGTTTAAATAAATTTCATAACATAATTATCTAAAAATTTAAAACTTAATTTAAAATATATACTAACCTACATCCTTACTAACACCTAACTTGACACTAACCCACCCCATTAACATTCTAACTACCCCTACACATCCTAACCCATCCCCCTACTACACATGGGAGACACTTCCCAAGACTTGGGTGATTTTCCAAGTAGGAAGGCCATGTGCATGATCCAAGGCTACCCCTTTACTGCTGCAAAAATTCACATGGAGGGGAGCAATGAGGTCTGAAAACATTTTTATATGCTATCAACTATAAAGCCCTTCCCCATATGTTACGTCAACCTAACATAGTAGTCATGGGGGATCCCCAAATCTATTTGCTGGTAGAAGAAGTCATAGGCTTAGAAGGAAAGTTTTAAAAAAAATCTTGTCAGATTTTAAAGTAACTTGCCCCCTCCATTAACATTCCCCCCCCCCCCCCCCCCCCCCCAACTTAGTGCTAAACATGAAGCACTTTCATTTAATTAGTCGCCCTCCCTTCCTTTATTAACTCAAGTCTTTGACATGACGTGACCCCCTTCCTAACAAAGCACTCAAACAAATGTCTAGGGAACACACAGGGAAAAGAGTCAAAGTTAAATGTGCCAAAGGTTAGACTACACATAGCTAAAGGGATGATGCAAGAGCAGTGTTTAATTTCATAGAGTTAAATCTGTAGAGGTAGGATATTTTGAAATTATATAAATATAGTTTTCTTCCCTTATTTATTTAATTACTATGATTTATTTGATTAAAACAAATGATTTAAAGAAGGAATCATAAAGGAATATTATTTGTGGCCTTCAAAGGATAATAATTTTTTTGCCCATACAAAATCCTGAAAGTTTTTATTCTTTGGAGGCCAAAAAAATTCTAAGTGTTGGAATTTTTTTGAAAGCAAAATTTTTTTTGACTCAGTATGAAATTTCAATTTTTATTTATTTGTCAAGGGAAGAAGTATTGATTTTTTTTTCCAGTAACTTAAATTACCAAAAGCTTAGTTTAACCAAGGGGTTGAATAATCTGTTTTAACAACAATGTAAGATTTATTTGATCTCCTAATAAGCATGAAATTTAATCAAAGTTCCAACTATATCAATTTTTCCTTAACATGTTTGAACTTAAAATTTGCATAATTGTATAACACTATTTTATCTATTTTTCAATAAAACATGTATATAATTGAATTACAATAAGAACTCAAATGCAATAATATTACTCAATCTCTTTTTTCTATTAAACCACCTGATTTAAAAGCTCTGCTAGGAAAGAACCAGTAAGAAAATCCGACATCATTGCCACTTCAACAATAAGTTTAAATGTAATATCTTTACACATGATATTATCCCGAGGGAAAAACTCCCAACATAATTGAAATCCAATACAATTCTGAATTTCCTTCCTAGCCCTTAACAAGGGATCCATTATGAATTCTTGCAATACATCACGGTGATCATGGAGAGAATGAAAATTGATCGAGAGACAACCAATCATAACATGAAGACAAAATCAAACATTCACTCCCATCCTGGGTTTACACAACAAGTTCATCATTGAACCAAACTAGGGAGAAGGTGGATATTTCTAATAGGAGATGTCAAACACAACACCAAAATAGGTGGCCTTTTGGGGCTAAAAAGTTCTTCCATTCTTACATTCCAAAAATCATACGTGGTTTGTGCTGACGAGTAGGGGCCCATAACACCCTACTCTCTCTCCCTTTTCTCATCCTAAGAAGAGACTCTACACTGTCAAAGTCCAACTAAATACCTTCCCCTGTACATGGCCACTTCTGCCCTATCCGAGGGTGACTAATGCCAAAACACCCATACAATCCCTTCAAAAATTCAAAACAAAACACAAAGCAAAGACATTTAAGAAAATCAGTTTCCATCCCTCCCAAACATACTCAACACATGCACATACATACATATGCAATAAAACTGAAACCTGAAACACAACATGAACAAAATGAGGTGAAGTATTCCTACCTCCAAAAATTAGGTTATGGAAAATGAACAAGTTTGAGATGAGCTTTCTTTCCTCTCCTTCTCCTTTAATTCTAAATTCCACTCTAAAACTAGAGATTGGGTGAACACTCCAAACCCTCTCAAAATTACCTCTAAATAAGATCCTAAACTCAACCACCTCTAAGAGCAATAAATTCCCCCACTTGCCTAAAAGTTCTAGACGCTTCTAACTCAACTAGACCTAAGGCTAATCTCAATGTGGAGTTAAAGTTATCCAACCCATGATGAAATCAATCAATTTTCACAATAAAGCAAAAATGGCATTTTTGAGTGACCATAAAAGTCAAAAAAAGGGGCTGGGGGGGGGGCGGGGAATGCCCCCAACACATACCCATACCCCTTGGGTACTTATATTTCATGATTTTAGGGCTTTAGGATTAATTAGGGACCTATCAAAAGCTACAAAATTTTAGGACTTCTAATAAGCTTCACAAATGTAGATTAAACACTAACCTGGATTTGGGGTATTTAATCTTGATTACTAGCTGATTAGCAAAAATGTCACTAACCTAGTCTAACTTAGATCTTTAAGGTACTCAGTTAAATCTAACTATCATGTTGAAATTTATATACAATTCACAAGTGTCAAGTGACACTATAAAAACACTGTTACGAAACATTAACATTTAAATATTACAAAATGGTACATTCATTCAAACCACGATACAAATAAAATATGAACAACAGGGTTTGCACCCTTCATCAAATTTAACCCTGGTTTTCACAAATGGTACATAGGGTTCAGTTCCATTTCTCCATTAGATTTCTTAGCTAAAATATCCTACACACTCATTGCACACATCAGTAGCTCAAGAAAACCACATGCATATATGTATATAATGTATCAAGGAAATCACATAAATTAAAACATCCATCTTTCAAATAATTAGTTGTTTATCTTGTTCTACTCATATTCTCAATCATTAAAATTGCATAATCAAAGTGTTAATTCTGCATTCACTTACTTCATCAATATACATGTTCATAAAGCATTAAATGACGAAATCAAATATCTAAAAGTAAAACATCACACAACATGAAATGACATAATATGTTTAGTGTATCTGATAGTGTCTCAACATATCGAGTCATGAGTATCAAAATAATAATGTATCAACTATGCTATGATGGGTCAAGGCAAGGCCTCACATGAAGTAATATACAAACTGTATGATGTGAATTCAGATGTATGATCAGAGGTATGCAAAGAGCGGTGAATATTGAAGATATCAGTAGTAAGAGATTTTGTATTATATAATTGCATGTTTGGGTAGTGGGCGCATCTTGCATAAATTCTATAATTATACATACCAATTCCTAATAGGGTTGAATTAACTCCTAACATGATTGAGGCTTTTAATAGGGCCTAGTCCTCTAACAAGGATCAAAAAAATATATGTACTTAATAGACTCCTGGTAGGGGCAACATTCTTAAAAGGATACTTTTGTTTAGTGGATCATTTTTTGGGTATCATCCCCACTAGGGTTTCCCTAGTTAACAAAATATGGTGTTATGAGTTCTCTTTGTGTATGGTCATTATTACTATTCAAAAAAAATAGTTTTCTTTCATATGCATGTTATGAAGTAATTAACAATATGAAAAGTTGTGAGAAAAAGTTTATAGAATGTTGATTCACCACCCCCCCTCAGTATTACCTATTTCTAAAAAAGTTGTCTTGACAAAAAACATTAAATGCATGAAATAACTAAATGCTTCAAGAAAACCCCAAGTTTACAATGCATAACTAACTCAAGTGACCAAATAATAATATGTAGTCTTAGGCATAGGTCCACTTGTCATCCAATAATCCAAACCCAAGAAAAAACATGCTAACTTCCTCAAATTGAAGCTCATGAATACAATCTCTATAATCTACCAATAAATTACGAACACATTAGCAAAAACCACCAAAATGGCTCTAACCCAAGATTATTACTCAAATCATTATGCACACTTAGAATAAGGTTCTCCAATGTGTTGTGAACACATTCCCAATTGTGCAAACCATAACTCCACAAAATTGAGCCTGATGCTCTTGCATACACAATTGTAGGCTATCCCAAGATGCTCGTGTATTAGACACCCCAAGTGAAAAAAAGGATATTCTCAATAGATGGAAGAACATCTTTCAGGTTTAGCACATAAACCTCATATTTTCTCTTCATATACATGTCCTGCAAATTATCAACATGTACACTCTTGTCTCTATTCCACTTCTACAACTCATTTCCTACAACTGTCATCTTCACATATGACCTTGGTGTACTACATGTCTATTTCCCTAACTAATCTTCAACCCTTTGAGAATCCTTCAACTCATCTTGGCTACCAAAACTCAAATTCCTCCTTCCAAGTTTTGCATTTTGCAAAGGAATTAAGGAATGCTTACTTTCACCCTTCTCAATAGTAAACACATTCTTGATACAATCATGCACTACTTTGCAATCATATTGCCAAGTTCTACCAAGTAATATGTGACAACTACTCATGTCCACAATATCACATTAAAATTGATCCATATAGTATCCAATATAAAAATTAACAAGACATTTCTCCCTCACTTCCAAATCATATTCATCTTGTAAGCAATTGATCCTATAAGGACAAGTATGTCTCACTCTCTTCAAACCAAGTTTCTAAACCATCTCTTCAGCAACTAGGTTATCAATTCTACCACTATCCATAATCACATTCTAGCATTTACCTCCATATTGACAATGAGTCCTAAACAAATTCCTCCTTTAATAAGGTTCCAATGTCTTCTTACCAAGAATCACTCTTTGAATCAACAAATTATCCCCTTCTATCTTAAGCTCATTCATTGAATCCACATTCTCATTCACAATAACAACTCTTTTATCACCAGCCTTCTAGAAATATTTAGAAGATTTATGACCTTCTTCACGACATCTGTAGCAAGTACCCTTAAATGCACCTCTATCTATTCTCTTCCTATGTTCAATAGGTTTCAATTAATCTTCAACAAACTATTTATCCTTCATAGAGTGTCATTCCTTTCCTTCCCTTAGAAATTACCTTGATGTCTTTTGTTCAACTTTTCTTCTGCCCTTAGAGTGTATTGATAAGTATCCTCAATTGAATCAATATTCAATATACCAATCTCATCCTAAATATTGAATCTTATACCATTAATATATCTAGCCACCTTTTCTTCTGAAAGTTCTCTATGTCTACACTAAACACTTAACTTATAGAAATCCTTGGTATAATCCTTAATAGTCATATCCTTCTGCTTAAGATTCTGTAACTTTTTAAACCATTCAAGTTCATAATTAGTTGGAATGAACTTAGCCTTCAATTTTGTCACCATTAATCTCCACCTAGTGATCTTCATTTCACCTTCCTCATCTCCGTCTCTTTGCAATTCTTTCCACCATAAAGAAACATGTCATTTCATCTTATTTTGTTCCAACCTTACTCTAAGTGGATCTCCAATATCCTCTAATTCAAATTAGTTTCTAACTCACCAGTCCATTCAATCAATTCTTCAAGATTCAAATTACATAAGAAATTAGAAATATCCATCTTATGCTTCAACTTTAAGTGAACTCCAGATCTATCCAATTGACTATCTATGTATGTCTTCCATAGGTCTCTCCATCCTATCAATTTCATCCTTTCCACTTGATCTAGTAGCCTCAAATTCTTTAGCAACTTCCTCATAGCCATCTTTAGTACCTGCATTCCTAGGTACACTAGCTATTGCTCTCATGATCTTAGTGACCATATCATTCTTCATCAACTCCATCTCATATTTGAAATCTGATCTAATCTTCTATGTAATCCTTGGCTTTACAACATCATAGAGCTCTGTAGTCACCCTAGCGTCCAATCTTCTTGAAGGCATCTTCTAAGATCTTTACAAACCCAAAGAAACAAATCAACCAACTCTACATGATCAACAAGATCTGATACCACTTGATGTAGTACAAGGTAGGAGAATCCCCAAAGGAGATATCCTAACCTATAGAAATTAGCTACATGGTAAAATATAAATAGTAACATAGAGATTTAGATCCAAAAAAATGTCAATTCTCATAACAAAATCATTTGATTTACATCCAACATGCCCAACTATAAGGCCTTTTGGGTTTTGGCCAAATACATGAACAATTACACTAATAGTTTTGCAATAGCTCACAAGATCCAAACCCCATATAGTCTAGATCTCCAATCTAATAGAAAATCCCAAGAAGAATCTAAAACATGTTCTCATGGGCCACTAAGAAACCTTCTTGTTTCTTAAGCCCTCACTTAGCTAAGTTAGCTCTGCTAAATTTTTCTCATCTTAGCTACTCCCTCTTCTCCATGCTCAATGAGTGAATCATGCCTCAAGACATCATAAGACCCTCTACTTATACTAAACCAAAACAAAAGCTAGATTAGTGAGTTACATTAAATAAACAATCACATTAGATAAACCCTCAAGCCACAAGTTGCATTGGCAACAAACATTAAATACATGAACTAACTAAATACTGAGGACAAACCCCAAGTTTATAATGTATAACTAGCTAAAATGAACAAATAAAAATACATGCTCTTACACATAGGTCCATGTTCCATCCAATGATCCAAATCTAAGAGTCCACATGCTAAATCCCTCGAATCGAAGCTCATGAATATAATCTCCAAAGATTGCCAATAAATCAGGAATACATTACCAACAGTCAACAAAATGGCTCTAACTCCTAGATGATTACTCCAATCATTATGTGCACTTAGGAAAAGGTTCCCCAATGTGACTTGAACACATCCCCAATTGCACAAACCATAACTCCACAAATTCAAACCTGATGCTCCTACATACAAGATTACTAACTACCCCAAGAAGTTCTTGCATCAATGACACTACCCTTTTCAATATTTCTTTGTTAAAAATTCCTCTCTTGTATTTTCCAATAATAAAAATGGTAACCACACACCAAAAAAATGTCACGATGAGAGAAACCCTTAAAATAGATCATTGTAGAAAATTCAAAATCAATGGATGGATGAAGGTTTCACCTCAAACTAATGCATATGATTGAAAAAAAATAACATTTACACCTAGTAGCTACAGGAAATATCTATATAAACCTAATGTAATGGCAATGCATGATTATTTACAATCTAATAATTAAATGTAGCATTACAATTTAATTTTTAAATAATTAATTAATATCAAATAAATATGGTTTCTTGCATAAATAGTAATGATATTAGCTAAGAGTGGTGGCATTGATGTTGTTAGGAAGTATAGATTATATAACACATTCATGATGCACAAAAAAATTCAAAAAAAAATGTCATGTGCAATCAATGGAATATTAGGTCTTTGTGTGCACCTCTACCATGTAAAGATGCAATAAAATTGTCATGTTCCTAAAAATTGCAAACCTCACATGTCATTAACCTTCATGATTGTTTGATACTTATTAACAAATAACACTAAGAGGAAGAAGAAATCACACAAGGCCAATGAGGCTCAAGTTCAACCCATTCGCCAATACATAATAAGACAATGGAGAAAAATATCAATAGAAACTTTCTTATCAATCCACAATAATTGGGCTTAGCACATATAGTTTATAACAATTTAATGTGAAAGTTGAACAATGATGAATTCTACCTTTGTTGGGTGTAGGGATCAAGATCAATAGTAAGTATTATATGATAAAGTGGCAAGTAAGTATAAGGAAGGTGAAAAGGTCAACAAACTTTTGTTTTAGAATAATTTTGGATGGCGAAAAAGGGGATATCAAGCATTGAGAGGTTAGGAATATCAAAAAAATGAAACGTAGAAGTATTGATGGTTTAGTGAAGTCTCAACTAGAAATATATTTCAAGAATGTAAGGAGGTAGGTGGAGTTTTGGGAGTTGGTTTGATTGAAGAGAGCTAGTGATAGGAGCATAGAGGGAGATGTTAGATTGGAACATGACATCCTTTTATTGTTGACAACTTGGTATGTTTGATTAAGAGATTAAAATAAAGACATATAAAACACCTAGAGGTCAAGGTAACCTAATTAAAACTTCTATATTGGTCATCAATAGTTGGTCACATTTCACTAAAACGCATTGGGGGAAGGAACTTAGACATCAAACAGGAAAAACATAATTTGATTCCTAATAAAATATTTGGAGACATCATAATAGCAATAAATGAACCTATAAATGGTATGGCATATTCTATAATGGTATGGCAATAGTGAGTAGGGGTTAGTAGATAGAAAATGATTAGGAATCATCATAATGAATCCTCCAAAATCCATGAAGATATAATTTGAATTTTAAATGATTTATTTTCCAATATGATTAAGGAGTCCTTCACAATGGGACAACATTGTTCAATTGTCCTTTCAAAGGGTATGATGGTTTGAAAGGAGGTAAAAGGGGATAAAAATTAAATTAATCTTCAAAAGTTGAATACAATTTTAGATCTCTCTCTTCAAAGTAGTGGCATCCAAAAATGATGTTGGGCAACTCAAGAAATACTAATATGGTGACAAAATGTTGTAGTAGAATTGTAGGAACAATATACAATACTCCAAATGTTGATTTTTTTTGTCAAATCATCATAGAGAAAATGTAGAAACAACATATAGCCCTTCAAAGGATGAACTCTCTTAATAAATAAATTTATTGAAAATGTAACAAGTTGGAATATGTCTTCAATTCCTTGGAAAATCAACAAGAATGTGATCCCTAAGATGAAATCACCCAAAATAGTATGGGCTCATGCCCTTAATCTGAAATAGGGAATCCAAGTGGAATTTCATCATCTCAAACTTTTGAATTGAGATGCCTTAACTAAACAATTTATTCAAATCTAATAATGCAAAGGATAACTTGAATGACTCCTCAATAAAGATATGCACCACCTTGATATACGCTTTAAAATTATGCCCTTAGGTCCTTAAATATCTTCCAAATACATTACAATTTTACATTTTAATTTCTTATTAATTCCATTTAAAATATTAAAATTTATTTTATTTTGATGCTAATGTTGAAAAATCTTTTGATTTGAATATAAAGGTATTATTAAAAATCCCTAAGAATTAGCAATTAGTGGACCCTAATCAAACAATATTATTAAATAATTTTAAAATTAAAAAAGAGGGCATGGTAGCTAAGGCCTAGATTGGTGAGCCCATGTTGACTCTTCCGTTGATAGATCCATCAACAACTTAGAAGACAAGAATAGATGACAAAGAACCTAAAAGGAGTTATGTAATACTTATAGATATACCTTGGACAAGATTATTTATGATGTTTCAAATATATCTCACAAACTAAGATAAATATTGAATACAAAATTAGATTAGTGAATTCAAAAGAGTTATTTTATTTGCATTAAAAAATGGTAAATGTGTCACACTGCAAAGAATTATACTTGGAAAGATGTCTCAATTATTTTCTTCCCTCCACCCATTTAAGGACTTTGTCAAACAAAGAATTATACTTGGAAAGACATCTCAATTTATGTTCCCTCTACCCATTTAAGGACTTTATCTACCACCTTAAAGAATTATTGTTCACACTTTTTATTGAATTTGCATGTGACAACTTAATGACTTTGAGTTTTATTTTAAGAAAACTCTATTTTTCCTTCTAAATCTAGTAATTCCACTAACCTAATCTCTGTGATGAAGATTATAGTGAGGAAGGGGAAGAAATGAAATCTAATGATGAGGAGGAGGAGGAGACAGAAATTAAGAGGGAAGAACCAATTGCTAAAAATGGAAGAGGGTTAAAGAGATGGAAGCTAAGGGGGTTTTGGGTTTAGGGCCAAAAATCTCAACAATACCTTTTTCCCCTATTCATCCCCAGGAGTAGGAGAAGGAGAAAATTGGTGGAGAAGGTGGAGAAGTGGTTATGAAGGATAGGTGAAAGGCATGGAGAAATTTCAATGTAAGAACAGTCAAGATGGGAATTGTCAAAGAGACAATGAATCCCCAAATCTTAGAAGAAAAATAGGGCCAGCTCTAGTTCAAAAACCTCATCAATCCAGCTATGGTAGCAATAACAGATAATGCTAGGGAAACGGGCATGAATATGGTGAATAATGCCTGAAACAGCATGATCGACAATTTCAGGTCAATCAAATGGCTTTACCACGAATTGGAAGAGTTCAGGGAAAAAAGTGGCCAATTGGAAAACAATAGGAAAGAGCTAGGTCCGAGAATTTAGAAGGATCAGGAGGATCAACTCAATTTGGCTGAGAAGAGAATCTTGAATCTAGAAAACTATAATCATAGTCTGGCGAATCAAATGATTTCCATCCTCAATTCTATCAATTAAAACATTATGTCCCTTACTGGAATGTTAAAAGCCAGAGGTCTACTGGATGAGAGTGAGGATAAGGATAGAGAAAGAGCCAAGAAGGAAGAGGACGTGGTGACAGAAATAACTTTTAGCAGCTTGGATCAGGAAGCTCAGAAGACTCAGAAGCAGATGGTTGAGGAGATTCACAAAGTCTATGAAGCAGCTTAGACGATGCAGGAGCTCGAGCGAAAGACAAAAGAGTTATCATGGTTTATTTTTTCCTGTCTTTTGCTGATTAGTTTACTGTTGTTTTTTGTCATGTTGGCTTTTTCTAGTTCTAGCTTTTTGGCTATAATTTGAACTAGTCTTTTCGTTGGCCTTTGTTTTTGGCTAGGCTTTCATGCTTATTATTAGCCTTGTGATTTGTCTATTTTTGGTTGGGCTTTAACTACTTATTATCAGCCATGGTTTTGTTTTAACTATTAGGTTTCAAGGTCCTGTAAAACCTATTTATCTTATCGAAAACAAATTTCATCCCAGTGAAAAAACAATAACCCAGAACAAGACGACTTGTATGAGATACAATTATCCTATTTAGTATAGAGACTTTTAGAAAGCATTCCCTCTATTAACATTACTTAAGAAGGTTTGAAATACATTACATTTTGAATTATCCCTTTCCATTGGAATCTACAAGGTATTTATTCTATTAAATTAGTGAATTTAATATAATACCATAAGTGACTAACGGGGGCTTCCTCCATAACTCCTTTCTATACATCTTTGCCTATCTTCGTGAATGTCTTTAGGACAGAATTTGCCCATCTCCATGAATGTCTTTAGGACAGAATTTGAAAAGACTTATGCCAACAAGCTAAGACCATTGTTAGATTCTAAGAAGGTCAAAAAGAGTTTGAGTGTCAACCATTACTTTAGAAGATGTATCTATTCATAATTGTTCATTACTAATATCTAGAAGGAGAGGTGGTAATGATAATACTTGTCAAACTTCTATCTGATTAATACCATTGTCAGGAGAATTTTAAAAGTCAATTACACTGATAATTTGCCTACCTTTCATACATGTTTACTGCGTCAAAGAGGTGACAATGTAATAACTCAGAGAAGAATCCCCGCCAACTTGGGCCCTTCCCTTGCAAGGATTATAGCCTTACAATTTTTAACCTTCTGAATAAATACTATGAAGGGGATAATGTCCCCAAATATTTAAGGTGACGATAGATTAAATGTAGGTGGTTGAAGGACTCAATCGTTTATCTGAATATCACATTTCTATTCAGATTAGCCTCCAACGAATTAATACAAAAATGACCTCTCCCTTATACGTCAAAGAAAATATTCATATATTATCATCTTGAATTCATCTTCTTTAAAGTGTTCATTACCCTTGATTCAATTCATATGTTTTTGCAGAGTTATACAAATAATACTACTATATATGGATACCGTCTAATAATAGTGAAAACATTTTGCCATGAATGATTCCTATACGGCTATATCCAGAAGGAGATATCCAAAAATCTTTAAAAACTGAGGGAGCTAAACATGAAAAACCTGTAAAATAAAGTTAAAGTGCAAAAAAAGAGAAGGCGGAACTAAACTTATGCAGTAGGAAAGAATCAGAACCCAAAACCAGAGAGAGATCCCATGGAGATATTGGGTCCTTGAGATATATTCCATATGCGAGTGAACATATTATCAAGACCAAAATAGCAGGAATCGATAAAGAGGAGAAGAGGAGATCTAAGAGGGGCAAAGGAGAGAGAGAAATAGAAGAAGAAGACCAAAAAGAAACATGAACATGGTAGACAGTTCACTGAGAGAAGCTTAGCAAGGGTTAGAGAAAGACCAAAAGAGGAGCTTCGTTTGAAGAAAAGTAATCCTTGTAGTCTTAGACATGAGAATGATAGTAAAACACCAAAAGAACAAATGAGGATCAATAAAAAGAAGCAAAGGATTAATACTCTAAATAGAGGCCCATTTTGGCCATATATAAGAAGTGAAAAGGTCTCAGATATTAGAGGAATTAATGAAGACATGCTAATTTGAGAGATAAAAACTAAAATCGACACACATCTTGCCAGATATATAGGGAAGGAAGATTTTTTCACCCAACTACAGATATTCACCTGAAACATGATAGCAACCAGTTGTTATTGAATGGATGCTATTTTTTGTGCCATTAACCACTAATAAATGTAAAATCTTGACAAATAGGACAGATAAGTGAGCACATAAATACTCTTCTAACCATCATCTTATGTGGAATTATAAATTATTCATTAAGAAAAAAAATACTACATTGTACTAACTACCTGAGCTAAAGCTGCAAAAATACCTCTGAGTAAACCTGCATAAGCCAAGTTAGTGCGGTATGGACTAGTTTAAATATTCCAACTCTACAAAGTCATCTAAGAGCCTCTAATAATAATAATATCCTCATTTTATGATTTAAGCTAGCATGGACAATCATCTTCAAACTATGTTAAAATTCATTCTTGACAATAAACTTGTCTAGAGTTTATGAATAGACATAAATCTATATAATGAAACCTCATAGAAAAAAGAAATGAATAAAATTCATTATTTGTAATGTTGTAAATATTCTATGAGTCATATGAATACCAACCTAACTTATCAATTCAACCATTATAAAAGCCTATTAATTAGCCAAAATTACCAACATGACCACATAACACATTAAGAATAGGAAATAAAAATCATAAGCCCAAATTAAGTCCAAATGCAATCTTAGGCAAGAAGAAATAAATTAAAGATAATAGTTATCCACAATCCATTACAATGGTTGTGTTTTCTATCCAGAAAACACAACAAACTATATATAGATATATGTGTGTGTGTGTGTGTGTGTGTGTGTGTGTGTGTGTGTGTGTGTGTGTGTGTGTGTGTATGTTACGAAAAATGCAAATATTGCGAAAAGATGGATGTTCCAAGGAAATTTTAATAAAGGTAACCCTAAGTATCGATGGTCATGTTCCCCAACAAGCCCAGCTATACTGCTAATCCAGTGAATATCCCAACACCGAAGAAATTCAAGGCTAAACAACTTCCCCTTAAAAATCAATTTGACATTTTAGTCAAGCGACATGAAGAACGAATCAAAGAAATAGTTGAACAAAGTCAAAAGCTATACAAGAAACCTATGTGGAACCCTAATACTCAAACACATGAAATTACAAGAAATCAAAGAAATGTTGAGGAAGAAGGGCGAGAACAAGTTTGCCCACGAAAGGAGGTCTAAAAACAAATAGATCTAAGGCAAAAAATCAACAACGACCTCCAAGGTAGAAGTTTATAGAATCATGACAAAAGAGAAAAAGAAAGGTAGAAAAAACAAGCAAATTTCTTTGAGAAGATCAAGTATGCAAGGAATACACAATCAAAGTATATCTTAGCAATCAAATCACCTTGGAAGAAAAAAAATAACAAAAATTCAAGAAATGGCTCTAAGGAAAGGAAAACCCTAAATTACTTGAAACATTTTGTCTCTCAGACCTATCCTAAACCCTTCAAAGTTTTAGAAGCTAATAGCATCCCTATTAACCTGAATCTTGGTATCCCTCCAAAGTACTCCTCTAACCTTATTCCTTCAAAAAAATCATCTTTACCTTCACAACCCTTACTTCAATTTGGACAATTTCAATGTTCAAAGCCAAGAATAGATCAAACATAGCTGCACATGAGTCAAAAAAAAAAAAAAAGCAAAGGTAGACACTACCATCATTAACAGCAATAAGATCAGTGAAGACAAATGACTTGATTGCGAAAAAAAGGGTTTGTACACTATTTGGACGGGGCCAAGATTAGAGCAATCTAAAAAAGGTGAAATGGTTCAAAGCTATGAACTCTAGTCAAGTGAGTATAACTTTCCTCTTAGACTCTTTAGTTTTTCTACATTGCATAGATTTAAGTATTAGGTCATCTCTGTTTAAAAATTGTCTCAAATTCATAAATGGATATAGTCTAAACAGTTTGAAATGGAAAACCAACTTTAATGAAATCATGGTGAGTTCCCTTAATCTCCCAATATGGGTATTATTAAATAACATCCTAACTAAATTATGCGACATTAGAATTTTCATCCAAATTGGAGAGTTACTAGGAGGAATTAAGGGTTATGAACCTCACCATACCAAATCTACATCAATAAAACTCTTAATTAACTTAAAACCAAAACTTTATGATCAAGAAAAAATTAAAATTATCACAAATAGATCATTGTATAATATCAACTTCTCCATATACCAAGGAAAAATCAGACATGTAAAATTTCTAAAAGAAGGGAGAAGGGTGGTATCAAATAGTTCAGATTTTGAAGAAATAAATTTGGATACTAACATAGAGGATCAACACCCAAAGTTGGTTACAAAAGAATAGGTCAGCAATAGAGGAGAGATCGGGCTGCAAAACAATATCGATAGTCTTATTTTATCAACAAATAGAGAGTTTGAAGAAGGTGAGATAATAGAACCAGAGATCATATAGAGCGTACTCAAAAGTATTGAAAAGAAATGTACAAAATTAGAGGGAGAAGACATTAATTAGATCACACAATGGGTTTTATGGAAGGAGTCAACCTACTCAACTCACTAAGTGAAAAAGATGCAAGCTTAAAAGAAGAAACAGAGCAATTAAAAATAGAAATGATGGAACTAGAAGAGAATATTAGAAGCATTAATCATCTTAATGAAGAAATCACTATCAAAATTAATGATGTCATTGATCAAATTGAGATCCTAAAGCAAAAAGAGGCTCAGGCAAACACAACCAAAGAAAATTCTATATCAAAAATAATAAAGGTTTAGAAGAATGGCCTCAAAAAGAATAAAGAAAAGGAAAAGAAATACATGGAAAAGGTTTAGAACCAGGAGAATGATAATCAGATAGTTTAGAGAAAACATTTAGAGGCCCTTGTATAGGAGAAGGCTAGTATAAAAGCTATTGAGGATATAGAAAATACATGGCTTTTCACCACAAAGGATCCTCATAGCCCAGATAATAATACCCCTAATCTATATAAGGAGAAATCTAGAATTTGGAAGAATATGAAATCATGGTGGATCTAGAATAGATGAATGTAAATAGAAAGGCTAATGAAGAGAGAACATAAATTGAGGAAAACATAGAACAATATGAGAATTAGATTGATAGAGCATAACAGATAATTAAAGAACTAGAAGAAGAAAAAGAAAATGAGGAAGGAGAAAACCATACAACAAGCATCAACAATGCTAGGGAGAATCTAGAAAACCTTGGCATCTCAATAAATCAAGTAGGCATCAAGACTCTAAAATGTGGTAAAAAATTAAAATGAGGGAGGAAATCACTCAAAGAACTAAGAGAGATAGATGGCTAGGCTAAAGAACAAAAAAAGATTGTTCAAATTCTAAAAGAAGGGAAGGGGAAGAACCTTCCCATGACATTATGAGGATTACAACCTGAAATGATAGGGCCCTAAATGCCCCTAGCAAAAAATGCTTACTAAAGTGAAACATATCTTTATTTGAATCTAAAATCATATTAATACAAGAAACAAAACTTAATAAAGAAGAAAGAATTAAATTAGGAAAGAAACTGGGCAGTTGGAGTATAATCCTACAAGAATCAAGAGGAGCATTAGGAGGGATAGGTATGATATAGAATCCAGGGAAGATAATTCTAGATTTGATAACCTTGAACCATAACTAGATGGGAGGTAAAATCAAGAGTATCAAGAACAATCTCCAAATCATCCTAATCAATATATATGGACCAACATAGACTATAGATAAGAATCACTTATGGGAAGAAAAAAGCATATTTATTAGAGACTATCACAATGAATACATACTTATAGGTGGGGACTTTAATGTTATTTTAAATCTGGATGAAAAATACAGGGGCATGCAACACATCTCAAATGCTACTATTGATTTCAATAGGTGGGTAGGGAAAAATAAATTATTAGATATTCCCACTAGAAATAGAACTTATACATGGAACAATAGAAGGAAAAATTGCACCTACATAGAAAAAATATTGGATAGATTTTTCTTCAAAGAGGAATTAAGAGATATTGAAATGGTACTATAGTCAACAATCTTACCAATAGAAGGATCAAACCATTATCTGGTAAGAATTGAAATAATTGAACTCAAAAGACCCATAATAAACCCCTTCAAATGTCAAAAAATGTGGTTTCTAGATAACAACTTCATGGAAAACATTAAACTATGGTGGTCACAAGGAAACTTCCAAGTATAAAATATGTATTTCTTTATATCTAAGATGAAAATAATCAAAGAAAATATCCTAAAATGGAATGATACACATTTTAATAATATATTTAAAGAAAAATTAGACAATAAAGAAAACCTTGGTGGATCAATATTAGCAAAGATCAATCATACTTTCTTAACTCTCATACCCAAAAAAAGATGATTTAGTTATTCCTAGGGATTTTAGACCAATATCTCTCTGCAATACTTGTTGAAGTATTCAAATCAGAAGAGTACTTCAAGGTGGGGGTGTGAATCAGAAGTACCACACTTTTAACCTTTCAAATCCTTTAAAACAAATAACTAAAAATAAAATGCATGCATATAAACATATTAAATGAACATAAAGTAAACACATGCAAGTAAACACAAGACACCAAAATTTGGTAACCCAGAAACCCTCCAGGAATAAGAAGGTAAAACTAGGGTAGGGATGATACCCACAAAATCACTATAGCAATAATTGTTTGACCACTTTTGATGGTCTACCTTGTAAAAGACCTGCCCTATTAAAGGCTTTACACTGTGTCAATAGTGACCTAGTTAAAGGATTTACAAACACTTTACATGAAGTGTCACCCTATTAAAGGATTTAATTACCTTCTCAAAGGATCTACAAAATAGTTGTTAAGCTAATTTATCATCATAGGGTTTTCACTATCTAATACAATTGCTAGAGAGTATTAGAAACCTTTGACCTGATTGCTTACAATCTTCAATTGTTGATTTCAAGCACTTGATATGCTCATTCTGATGTGATCCTTTCTTGATCTGATATCTATTTGTATCCCTTGTACTATTTTGATTAACTAGATGTGTAATGGCTACTCAATTCACTAAGTCTGTAATGCCCCTATTGTTTGCCCTGTTCTACAAATTTTTTATCTACTTAGCAACTTCCTTGACTTCTATTCAGCAACTTAAAATCATGGGGTCCAAGCCTTCTTATAAAGACTTCGTAGACTTAGGGTTAGGTATGGATCTACATCCATATTGAATCTTGAATTCCTGCTCATTCCTTGCATTTTTCTCATTGGTTGCATGCCTTCTCCATTTTCCTGATTGGTTGCATGTTAATTGCATGGGAAATATAAAATATTCATTCTTATCCTTATTATCCTTTGAAATCCTCCTATGTCGGCTCAAAAAAAATGGTTTACATCTAAGTTTGTGAAGGCACAAACTCATATGTTGATTCTATGTTACTCGACATATATACTATCCTGCTTTGCTCAACACCTATTGTATTCCATCTTGCTCAGCACATGTATGACTCTAGCTTACTTGGCATATAAATTTTTTTGACTTGCTCAGAATCAACTGTGACTTGGCACCTATATAATGCTCGACACCTGTATAATGCTTGACACCTGTTAGAATTCTAGCTCGGCACATACTATAGCTCAGCATACATAGTGTACTTGGCTTCTATGTAGAAAGTGGTTAAGTGTTTTGACACTCAAATGTCAAAACCATTCTGAGACCAACAATACTATTTATAAAATCCTCTCAAAATCTTTAGCTTGTCACTTGAAATTGATAGTTCCCAAACTCATATCAAAGGAACAAACAGGCTTTGTACCTGAAAGATCCATTTTAGATGGTATGATCATTATTTAAAAAATGATACATTTTGCAACTAAGAATAAAGAGGAAAGTATCTTTATGAAATTGGACATACAAAAAGCATATGATATGGTAGATTGGTGATTATTATGTAAAACATTAGAATCCTTTAGGTTTTCTCGCCTATGGATCAATATCATTTTCAAATGTATATCAACTCCTAAAATCTCACTCCTCATAAATGGAACCTTAGAAGGATATTTTGATATCTCAAGGGGTATTAGACAAGGAGGTCCTCTATCACCTTTCGTATTCATCATTATGGCAAAATCTTTTGGGAGGTCAATAAAAAGGGCTCAGGCAGAAGGAAAAATTAATGACATTACTGTTAGAGAAAATACTCCAAATATCACTCACCAACAGTTTGTTGATAATACACTATCGCAAGGAGAAAGCTTCAAGGTAGAAGTAAAAAATTTCAAAAACATCATTCATCAATATATGGAAGCATCTAGACAAAAAGTAAATGTAGAGAAGTCTAAAATTTTCTTCATTAATACCAAGCTTGGCCTAGAAAACCAGATATGCAACCTTATGGGATATTAAAAAGGATCATTTCCATTCAAATATATTGATATAGAATTATAAAAAGGTATGAGACACAATAAAGGGTGGAATAATATTCTAGAAAGAATTAACAAGAAAATAGGAAGTTGGAAAGGAAAATGGTTAACAAAAGCAGGCAAAGTTACAAAAACTAAAGTTGTACTATTAGCACTTCCCACTTATCAAATGTCATGCCTCCTACTTTCCAAAAAAGTGAACAAGAAGCTAGAAGGAAAGCTTAGATGTTTTTTTTAGAATGATACAGATGAACATAAGAAATTGGCCCTAATAAAATGGGATAACATTTGTAAACCCAAGGAGTTAGGGGGCTTGGGCATAAAAAACCTCAATTGGAAAAATGAAGCACTAGGAGCAAAACTGGTATGGAAAATATACCAAGACCAGGAACAAAAGTGGGCAAAAATCCTATATGAAAAATACTTAAATGAACAAGAACTTTCTTCCATTTTTAGAATTCACAATTTACCAAAAGGATCAGAAAGTTGGAATTTTATAGTAAAATGTCATTCACTTATTAGTAAATTTATAACTTGGGATATAGGTAAAGGAGAAGAAGCACTCTTTTGGAAAGATTCATGGGATGGACTTCCCCCCTAGATAGCTTAAGTATCCCAGCCAATGTAAAAGAAATATTAGTAAACATATGGGGAACTAAAGTAAGCAATTATAAGCAACTTTGGAAGGAAAATGATAAAGGTATATGGGAATCAAAATCTTTGGAAAACATATATCTGGATTTTGAAGAAAAGAAGACTTTTGAGGAAATACTTCAATGGAAAAAGGTTAATCATAAGAATAAAAGAGACAAACTCATCTAGGGAGCCTCCAAAGATGGAATGTACAATGTTAAAAGAGGATACAACCTAATAATACAATCAAAAAGATGAGAAGCTATTAATATGCCTCTCAAACTCTATTGGGACTCAACATGCATACCAAAAGAATGAATTTTCCTCTGGGAAGCACTTGAAAAGAGGGTTTTAATATTAGATAGAGTAAGGAAAATAGGTTTTGAGGGACCTCGAGATGCTATTTATGCAAAAAAGAAAGTCAAACAATAGAACACCTATTATTCTAATTTTTATATGCAAAAGAATGTTGGGAATGGCTCCAACAAAATCTCTATTGGACATCACCTCTATCTAGGAACCTTGAGAGTCACTTGATTGGATGGCCGAATGGATTCTCTTTTAAAATTTATGAAAAACTTTGGAACATAAGCCCATCAATAATTATGTGGGAGATCTAGAAAGAAAGGAATAGGCTATTTTTTTGTGATTCAAAACTTAATATAGCAACATTACTCAAAAAAATTGAAGCATGTATAATAGAAGTCATGAATAATCATTTAAGAAAAATAGTAAAAGAGGAAGGATCCTTCACAAAATGGGATGGTGAAATGAAAAGAAATTGGAACAAACTTATCAATCCACCACTAGTATATAATAAGAACAATCGAAAAGCTAGGAGAAATTGTAAATGGGAACCTTTGCCGATAGGATGGTCAAAATTGAATTTCAATGGAGCATCTAGGGGAAATATTGAAAAATAAGGATACGATGTATCATTAATATAGACTTTGGAAAATGGGTCATTAAAAGAGCTAAGCCTATGGGCATCATCACAAATAATTTAGCAAAGCTAGAAGCCCTTCAAGAGGGACTTCAATTAAGTTTATGTTTAGGAATAAAGAAACTAATAATAGAAGGGGATTCCCAAATTGTACTTAATGCCTTAAGGAAAATGATTACCCCAAAATGGGTGTTGTATTCAAAACTAGAAGATGTTTTAAAATTATTAGACCCTCTAGAAGAAACCAAAATTCATTATATATTCTGAGAATGTAACCAAAAGGACAATTATCTAGAAAATAAAGAGTAGATGGCGAGGATATATTAATATATCAAGACCAATAAATTCATGACCTTATATTAATTATCATTCATCTTTAGTATACCAATCTCACACTCTATATCTTTTTAACATATCAACCCTTAGGATCTTAACTTTTAATAATTATCTATATCAAATTAGGAAAATTAGCAATCATGATGGCATAAGATTGTAATCAATCATGTAGTTTACTCATTGAACTGTCTAGGAATTCTAGATATTTTGACTTAGGATTCTTTTCTAAATTTTAAAACATTGTCTAAAGTTCACACTTAATCACTTTTATCCTTGCTTATTGGTATTTACATCATAGTGTAAAATAGAGACAATTGTAGTAGCCTTTCATGTCTTGGAAACTCGAACCATGGTTTTTAGGCACAATGTAAATCCTGAAAGGTGGAATAAAATCATGAATCCAATGGATGATTTGTCGAGGGTAGTCATTAGAAAGCTCTTAGTAGATAAATCCTTCAATTATGATTTCACATGGCATGCCAACATCTCAGTCATAGGGTCTTTCATTGCTTGTTTGGTTAGGGAACATATCAACCATGCTAAGATTATTAGCCTCTGTTGTAATGTATTTGACCCCACATGGCTAAAGGGTTTAGAGAATGTAGTACTCAGTATCAACCTCCAGTTGAGGATTCCCCTTCCAAAGGTCTACATGAGCCACACTCCAAGTAGCCTAGGGAAAGCTAATTGATATAAGAGTATTATTCTATCTATAAGGGACAATGTTTTTTCTTAGCAAGAATGGACAAAGATGGAAACCAATATAAAATTTCTTCTATGATAGAAAGGGATCATGGAGGAGACAAAAATGGATGGCTTCAGAACTATCTGAAGTTATACTCTTCATACATTGAGTCAGAGGTGAATTTAGATAATCTTGATAATGTTGAATTCATTCTCCCAAATTTAAACAAGTCTAACAAAGAAAAGATGGCTTATGTGTTTCCTCTAGGGTGTCTAGTGACAAATATTAAGGAAGCTTCAGAAATATAATGGTTTGTGTGAAGAAGGAGGAGGATTAGGTTTATTATTGGTTGGTTGTTAGGTCTAGTTTTATATAGTGCTCTATAGGTTTTCTAGTTAAATTGGGTTCTAAGGCTCATCTTGATATACATTCATAAGGTCATAGCTCTTAATATTGATAAATATTAATATTTTTTGACTAATTTAATAGAAGTCCCCTTTTGTATTATGGAACATTCTATTTTTTATATAAAGATATGATGGAATGATAAAGTCTTTTAGGGTTCTATAATCAATTATAGTAGCATCTTTAATCTTCCTTCTTTGGTTACCATAGTTTATATATATCCGACGTTATATAATACAACTCTAAATATTACTTATTGCCTTGTGTTATGGTATGGATAATGATCTATCTTTTTTTATTGATGTGTTTCTTTGTTTCCCTTTCAGTATGTTTGAATAAACCTATTAGTTGTGATATGATTAGGATCGAGGACTATTATAGAGGAATTTTAACTAATTACATAAAGTTAATTTTAAAGCTATAAATGAAGTGATTAACGTAATTGAAATAAAGGAACAACAAAAATTAAACTAATAGAAGGGAAATTGAGAGATAGAAGACACAAAACAATTTGATCTCAAAGTTTGTCCATATGGACTACATCTTCAGGGTCCTACTCCAATAGGGGGACCAATCTGATTAACTCCAAAATTAGGTACAACTATTTACAAAAGCACTCCCTTTAAGTACAACAACATCACATTGGTCCAAAGTGCAAGACTAGACACACCTTCATAATTTCTCTCTCCTTCTTAGCACTTGGTCATTCTCTCCATTTCAATATGCCCAAATAAGAGCCTCTTAACCCCCTTTTTATACACAAAATTATCTAAAAAGGCTATAAAAAAATCTACAAAAATAACCTCTCCAATTAATTCCCCTCTCGAATTAACCCTTTATCCATTTTTGAAAGATTTGGCTCATGTTATTTTTGGGGTTAAAAATTAGCAAATAACCTTAACTTATAAGGTTGGCAGGATTCTATTAAAACTTAAATGACAACTCTCCCTTATTTATACTAAGTGTTATAAATAGTGCAACAACAATAGCACTTTTTTCGAGCCAGTCAGTTGAGGGTTCCAACCCTGTCAATGGCCTCCTTTTTCCAAGCTTGTGGCAATGTAAAGGTTATATTAAAAGTTGTGCATTATAGTATTTAAATGCAATTGTCGGTGAAATGGCCACCGACCAAGTTTTGGGGGTTGGTGGTTAGGGGTTCGACCCCCACTAACCACCAAACTTTTCTGCCAAAGGTTTTCTTGCCATTTTTTTAAAACATTTTTTTCCCACTGCCACATCGCCTCATGATGATGTCATCATTCAACCAGCTTTGACTGTGCATAACTCGAGCATACATACTCCATTTTTTTCTATTTGATTTGTGTTGGATTCAAAATTTTGAGAACTTTAACATGGTGCTTATTGTTGGAGTTTTTGAGATACTTCAAATTTTGGTGAAAATATCCTCCGGATCAAGTTGTAAATAGAGTTAAAATTTTGATATTTTCATTTCTAACATTTAGTGGTATTCATTTTCCCTTACCCCTTTTATGCATTAATTGCTTCATATTGGTTAGTAAGTGAGGCAGAGATATTTTTTGGTTTGGATTTGGGCATTACCCTATAGCGTTAGATAGTTATTATCAAACATTGATTTATAGGTCAGATTCTCTCATTGGATCCTCTAATCTCTTATGGGCTGTCTGATACTTTTATCCTTTCAATTTCATCTACAGCTATGAAAGTTTTAACCAACTTGTATCACCAAATTTTTTTAGACTAAACAACTTGGATCGTCAAGTTTTAACAAACTTAAACTGAGATAGGAGTATAAGCAATCTTAAACTAAAAATTAAAAGATCAATGAATCTAAGATTAGAAGAAGGAAACATAATCTTTTAAAACGGGATTATAAATTTAGAAATCAATGGAATTAAGTAATGATATTATTGATTTCCTAATATTACTAATGTCTCTATTCAGTTTTAGTATTAGATTAGTAGGAAAAGGAAAGCATAAACTATCATCTTGGTGGTACACCCAAGAAAAGAGCATCTAAAAACTAAGGAATACACTTGAAAAGACTCAGAACATTTTTAATGATAAGAATAGTCATCTACATGTATCAATTATGGTGAAAATAAAACTAGGGTATGTCCCTTTTAATTTTTAATTTGTATAAGACAAAATTCCTAGGCAAAACTAGAGGTTTTCTTCTCCATTCTTTCCTCCCAGTTCCTGTTTGAATAGAGAAACATTGTATTGTTATTTTATTGTCATCTATATAATAAAAAGGCCTTGATTGTTTACTGATATATATATGTATGTATGTATGTATGTATGTATGTATGTATGTATGTATGTAAATGCATGCATATATATGTACATACATGTATATATGCACATAAAAATACATACATACATGTGTGTGTGTGTGTGTGTGTGTGTGTGTGCATATACATACATACGTACATACATACATACATACATGCATGCATACATACATATTATATATATGAAAGTGTATTGCACAAATATTCAACCATGACTGCTAAAAGAAATTCTTTTAATATCAATATTTATTTAATATAAAGTCTTAATTGTATAAGAATAATAGTAGGTATACTTTTGTATCAACTTAAACAATATACACATAATAAAGTCTAAGAATAAAATACTATTAAGTCTTAAACTGTATAAGTATAACAAAGCCTAAAACTATATAAGCATAATAGAGTCTAAGCATAAAATATTATTATGATTTGCATATATATCTTGAAAAGGTATTTAAAGAGAAACCTATTAGACTACTAATAAATGGATGAAGGGTGCTCCTCCTTAATACCACAACAAACAATAGAAACAAAGAATAACACAAATTGAGAGAACAAAATATGGGCTTCTTATTATTTCCCCAAATGACAAACCCTCATGGGCACCTTCCTTACAATAGTTTGCAAGACAGAGTTGCGACTAGCACCTAGAGCTGTCCTAGATAACCTATCTAACTTGTCTTTATATAAACACTTTTAACCACCTGAGAAGGTTCGAGACACTAAGCCCTAATCCTTATGGCTGACCAATATCATATTATATTATTCCATTACACTTTATTATATATGATCAACTCAAGGCAATTTTAAAATTACATTTTTGATGAATCCACTTCTAGAGATTGTTGGCCATTTTTGCCCCCATTCAACCCGTCATCAATAATCAATTAGAGATATCTTCAATGGGTTGGATTCTTTGCTATGGTTTAACATGAAATTTGGTTGGAGTTAACATTTTGTGTTAACTCAGTCTCTTCATGAACTGAGTTGGCTAGGTTCCTTCATCGATCGAGCTAGTTTAGTTTGTTCTTTGATCGAGTGAACTCAAATTCCTCATTACCAAGTTGCGAGTTAACATGTGCATCTATGAGGGTTAACATTATGTGTTAACCATTTTCATTATTTTGAAGAAGCACTTTTATGCTCTTTCCAAAATAGAAAATTTCACTATTTTGGAAGGCTTATCTTCTTCCTTTTCCGAAAAAGAGAAATTTTCTATTTTAGAAAGTGTCTTTTCTTGCTTCCACAAAATCACAAAATTGTTGTTGTCTCATCCATTATGCTTTAGGAAATGTGCCAATTGTCAAATTTTCTCCACATGGCAGATTCATCTCTTGCCAGGTTGCTTTTGATGGAATGGTTATCATATTTTCATATTGCTTCCTTTTTCTCTTGCAAGGATGTGATGGCCGTTAGATTTGGATGCATCTTAGGAGATTTATGAATGCATCTCAATCATCTATTGATTATGAAGAAGAAGTTGATCTACAATTGGGTTTTAATCATTTTTTGGGGAGATTTCTATAGCATCTAAGCCATTTATTTCAAAGTGAAGATCTACATCGATGGCTCACCAAATTTTGGGAAGATCATATTTATTCCATGCAAGTCAACTTTGTAATTTTCGCAACAGGATAACACACACCCTGCCTTTTTTTTTCCAATGGTGTGAATTCTTTTATTGTGGCCATGACACATTACAAGGACCATTCTTCATTATAAGCTGATATTTTGGGCCTTGTTCCATGGTGTTAATACTTCTGTATGCCTCTTTATGGATTGTAATGATCAAATCTTTTGGATTTGATCCTTTTATGGTTGGGTACATTTTTTTTGTCCTTCTTGTCACTTCAATATAGCAAGTTGATTTCAAGATCAAATTTAGTTTTGATATTCATTTATTGATTTTTGTAACATCAACTCTAGTCTTGTGGGGTTCGAACTTCATGTAAAATCAGAGTTATGCTTGATCTATAAAGGTAAGTTGTAAATACTTTTTCTGGGTTCTTCTCTGGTTCATTGCAGTAGCATTATGCTTTGTATTTGTTACCCTTTTGCCTTATATGAATGAAAATCTCATCTTTACCTTATCTTTCTAGTTGATACATTGTGTAAACTCTTACCTTGTATCGATTATTTCTCTTTTATTTTTTCATGTTTGCATACCATGTGTACCTCATTGTTGAACATTGTCTTGTGAACTTGTTTCCTTGCAACATTTCATTAATTTTACCTTCATGTGAACTCTGAAAGAGTATATTTGAGTCAATTTTAGTGTATTTGAGTTTTCATTAATGTGTAGTACATTCATAGGCAAAGGTATTAACCATATATCTATCTTGGTGCATCACCCCCTTTCCCTTTACGCATTTAAATTTTTGTTCTCCTTCTCCCTTTTCCTCTCAAGTAGTAGTTTAGGTGCACCCTAATAGTAAGGAATTTGGCCTTCTCCGAAGATTCAACCTCAGAGCACAAGTCCCACACTTGGAGGCTATTTCCATGTTACACAAGGTCACTTAAGTGTCATACCTCAAGAAAGGGTGCATACTTTTGTATCAGAAGATACCATAACTAACATTTCATTAACCCGATGGTCCATTATAACCCCATTTTAGAATCATCAGATAGTGATTATGCAAACATCCATCAATCAAGGTTTCACCTTGTTTTGGAGCCATTTAGACCTTCATCACTCAACTTGAAGATTGAATAACCAAAATTCATAACAAAAATCAAAATAATTGCACCAATACATATGATATGACAATAAAACTAATCCAACAAGCTGATATGTGAAAGTTGAACCTCCATATATGATATTAGAACAATTTGAACACAATATCAAGTTACTAAAATTAGCAAGCTCCCACAAATAGCAACTCTGTACAGTAATAACCCTTCTTAAAAACACAAAAGTTGGAAAACTAGAAATAGAAATATTTTTGGTTCATGCAAGCTTTCCCTTCCACCCAGGATGCTCCTACATCAAATACCCATCATATTTTGAGAAGTATTCATGTTAAGTCTTAGGTAGTTAGAGGAAAATCAAGATGGTCATCTTCTTCCTATGCTAGCCATGATGAATCGTCTATTGGCCTCCCTTTCCATTTGACCAGATACTCTTCATATGTTATGTTCCTTATGTTTCTTTCCTTGAGACTATCTGATATCTCCCCAATCTCTTGTGTAGCTAAAGTAGATGTCAGAATACTCAACTTTGATTCTACAACTTCATCTCCATCACCTTCCTCATAATATTCTATCAAATCTAAAATGTTAAACACTGATGAAATGTTCAGTTCATTAGGAAACTCTACTTCATAAGCATTTCCAAAATCATACATTTTCAATATCTTGCATGGTCCAAACTTCTTCATTATCAACTTATTATATGTACCCACTGGAAATCTCTTCTTCCTCAAATGAACCATGACTTCATCACCAATATGAAATTCCTAATACCTCCTTTTCACAAAAGCCTTAGTCTTATACTATATATTCATCTTTTTAATGTGCTTCCTCACCTCCTCATCTATGTTCTTCAAATGTTCAACCAAAATCCTCTACTTCAACACTACTTATTTCTCCTTAATCCAATTTCCTCAATTCAAAAGCATTTCTAGGACTATTACCACTTTATAATCTGGAACAATGATTTACCAATGCTCTTATTAATAGAATTATTGTATGCAAATTCTTCTTGTGGTAAAACTAGATCTCAAAATTTTGGTTTATTTCCAACCAAGCATCACAGAAAATTCCCCAACTTGGGTTTACGACTTTTATTTGTCCATCAACCTATGGATGATGTAATGAACTGAACTTCAAATCTATCTTCAATTTCTTCCACAATGTAAGCTAGAAATACCCAAAAACTTGGTATCTTGATCAGAAACAATACTCTTTGGCAGACCATGTAGTCTCATTGCTTCTCTAAGAAACAACTCAACCACATGAAAAACATCACTTTTCTTCTTGCAGGGAATGAAATGTGCCATTTATAAAAATCTTTCAACTACCAAAAATACCAAATCATTCCCTCACTACATCTTTGGTAAACTAAGAACAAAATCCATCTAGACATCTTCCCATGGCTTCTCAGGTATAGGTAATGGCTGATACAACCCTATATTATGCTTCACCCCTTTTTCCATATGGAATACTCTACAAAATTGTACAAACTTCTTCACATCTTGCTACAAATATGGCCAATAATAATTCTCAAAAACTAAAGAAATGTTTTTATCTCTACCAAAGTGTCCAGCTAATCCTCCACTATGCTTCTCTTTGATGAGATCCTCTCTTATGGAACTTCTAGGAATCCACAACTAACTTCCCTTGAACAACATACCATGTTGTATTATGAAATCCAACTACTTTTTCATGTCAAGTGTAATAGGTTATGTACAATATTTCCAAGCCTCACCAAAATTAGGATCTTCTAGGTACAAATTCTTGAGTTCTTTGAAAAAAAGCACCTCAATTTGCATTTTTGTCAACCAAACTTGTCTTCTACTAGGAGCATTTGCAACTTTGTTAGACTTTGCACACCTCTATTTCAAAACAAATGTATAACTCTTCAAAAACTCAACCCATTTCAAATGCCTAAAGCATATTCTATCATTTCATTGTATGAGTTACTTCCCTAAGAGGTTTGACCAAGAACCCAAGTTAATAATAAGATGTTAAACTAATCAGGTTCAATTTTCCTTGACTATTCAAATATTGCAAAGTTTGATGATCAATATACAAAAAAACTCCATAGGAAGAAAATAGTTTCTCCACTTCTTCAATGCATGAACTATAGTATAAAATTTTTGATCATAAACAAAATAATTTATTTTTGCATCTTCAATTTCTCACTGAAATAAGCAGCAGGTCTACCTTCTTGACTCAAAAATAACTCCTATTGCACTACCACTAACCTCACAGTCTACTTGAAACACCTTAATAAAATATGGAAGTGCTAAAGTAGATTGCTCTATAGCTATCTATTTCAATAGATTAAAACTCTTATCTACACCTATGGTCCACTTAAATTCATTTCTATCTCCTCTCATTATTTTAGTCATAGGTCCACATATACTACTAAAACCTCTGATAAACTTTATGTAAAACCTAGCAGTCCATGAAAATATCTTACCTCTGTTAGACTTCTTGGAGTAGGTCATTCAAGGATAGCCTTCACATTTTTAGTGTCCATTTTTAGACCTTCTGCAAATACTACAAATCCCAAGTACACCAACTCCTTCACAAAACTGCACTTCTTCAAATTTATCAACAAATTTTCCTCCCTCATATTTTCAAACACCTTATGAATGTGCATCAAATGCTCCTTCAATGTATTATTAAAGATCAAAATATCATCTAGGTAAACAATGACAAACTTACCCATAAATTCCTTTAATACCTCACTCATGAGCCTCATGAAAGTGCTTGGTGCATTGGTTAGCCCAAAAGGTATGACTAACCACTCATAGAATCCTTCCCTCATCTTGAAAGAAATCTTCCACTCATCCCCTAATCTGATGGAAATCTAATGGTACATATTATTCAGATCTATCTTTGTGAAATACACAACTCCACTCAATAGTCCATAATATCACCCATTTGTGAAAACATAAATTTTACTTGATTGTGATCTTGTTGATAGCTCAAGAATTCATACACATCCTCCTTTCTCCATTCTCTTAGGTGCTAATATTGTTGGTACAACACATGGATCCAAAGTCTCTCAAATCAACCCCTTCTAGAATAACTCATCAACTTTTATGTTCAACTCCTCACTCTTTATTGGTGTCATTCTATGCACTGTCTTATTTGAAAAATTGGCTCCTAGAATCAAGTATATTTGGTGATTGATCTTCCACAATGGGGGTAATTGATCAAGTAAATTCTCTTATGCAATATCAGGAAATCCTTCCAACAAATCTACAATTTTTGCATGCACCTCCTCTACTTCTTATTTACCATGTTTTGGAATTATAGAAAAATAGATATTCACATGCCTCATGTCCTTGAGAAAATCCTTTCCATTAACAAAACATATTTTTTCAGCACTACAATGTACATAACTTTTCTTCATTCTCCTTCAATGGCTTCAACTTATGTTTCACTACATCCTTTGTTAGAGTGTAGGTATTTGCATGTCCATCATGTACAACATGCATGTCAAACTACCACAACCTACCCAACAACATATGACATATGTTCATAGGTATGATATCACAAAGCAACTTGTCTTGGTAGCTTCCAATATTGAAATTCACTAGGCATTGCTCATTGACCATGACCTTGAGGTCATCCTACACCCAAGAAATATGGTATGGATGTGAGACCTTCTACCTCTTCAGCTTTAACTTTGTGACCATCTTTTCTAACACCATATTGTATGTACTTCCACCATCAATGATCACATCACATCACTTATCTTCACATTTGTACCTTGTGTGAAACAAACTCCTTCTTTGATTAGGTTTTCTCACCACTTAGTAAAACTCTTCTATTGACCAGGAATTATCCTTTTTCACCATCTTTAAAATGTGATGATTTTTCATCTTCATCAACATGTGTTACTCTAGCCTAGCCTTTAGTTCTTCTATCATTCCTTCCTTGGCACTAGGAACGCTCAAATGCTCCATGCCCTTATTCTTTGTAGTGAAAACATTTTCCACGAAAACTTCCTCTTCTAGATCCTTTCTCTCTTCCTCTTCCTCTGTGATATCTATTGTTCTAATCATGGAAATAATTGGAATTTTTCCCCCTTTGGTTTTGACTTCTACTACTAGCATCATCCTTCTTCCTCTAATCATCATTTTAGCCTCCATAAGACCATCTGCCAGATCTTCCACCACAACCTCTGCCCCTTTTTTTTTTCAAACTTCTTGTTTAGGTTTTCCTCATCTCTTAGGGGAAACTAGTATGCCTCTTAAATACTAGTCATTCGAACTAAACTCGGCTCATTTTGAATTCTTGGCCTCAACCCATAAGATAACAAGCAACTTTCACCTTATCAACTTCTGTATGGCTAGTTCTAATGAGAACTTAGTAGAACTCTTTAGTACACTCTTGGAAAGATCTTCCTTCTTACTTCAACTCTTGTATTTTCTTCAACAAATCAACCTCATAATCCACAAGAATGAATTGTCTCTTCAATTTTTCTATCATCCAATATCATCTTATGAATTTTTCTTTTCCTCTTTTATTTCATTCCAACTAGATCTCCTACCACCAGATCTTTGCATGACCCTTCAATTTGGCCTTTGCAAATTTGACCCTATCGAAATCCCCAATATTTTCATACTCAAAGCATTCCTCCAATTCATTGATCCAATTAATCAACTCCTCAAGCTTAAGATTAATAAAAAATGTGGGAACCTCAAACTTAGGTCTTTTCCCGATCTTGGAAATGGCCTTAAAAAGACTCTCATCTTCTAGGTTCAAAAATGATTGTTCTTCAACATTTCCCTTCTCTTCTTCATCCTCACTTTCATCTCTTACATCAATATTTATTCCTTTGCACATTTTTTCTTTCAATTCATACATCTCTCTTTGGAGATATCTAAAACCCTCAAGCACAACACCTATGGTTCTTCCACCACATTCTCTTCATGGAGGCATTTGTGTGCTTCTACTGAAACCCTGGTGCTAACTACTTCACAAGTAGTGATATTTCTACATGATCAACCCAAACCACATTCCTGGTGCAAACTCCCTCCCAATCGACAATTTATTTACACACTCAAGAACTCCTACTCTAATACCACTTGATGAAGGGTGCTCTCCCTTAATACCACAACAAACAAAAGAAATAGAGAATAATACAATTTGAGAGAACAAAATATGGGCTTCTTATTATCACTGCAAATGTGGAATTATAGAATTACAATATGAAAACCCACATGGCACCTTCCTTACAATAGTCTACAAGACAAAGTCATGACTATCATCTAGAACTTCCATAGATAATCTATAGGCCTTCCTTATATAGTCACTTTTAACTATCCAAGAAGGTTCTAGACACTAAGCCCTAACCCTTGAGGCTAACCAACCTCATATTATATTATTTGATTACACTTTATCACATATGATCAACTCAAGACAATTTACAAAGTACTTTTTTGGATGTGTCCACTTCTGGAGACCATAACTAGCAAATCGTTGACCCAATGTCTATTATAACTACATTCCAAAATCCTTGGCTTGTGATCTCCAATAGTTGATCATGCAAGCATCCATTAGCTGAGGTTTCACCACATTTTAGAGCCATTTAGGCCTTCATTTCTAGACTTTAAGTTTGGACAACAAAATTCATACTGAAAATCTACAAAATTTGCACCAATACATATAATATGACAATAAAACTAATCCAACAGGTTGATATGTCAAAGATGAACCTCCATATATGAGTTTAGAACAATCTAAGAACATAATGCCAACTTAATAAAATTAGCAAAGCTCCCACAAATAGCATCTCTATATAGGAATAGCCCTTATTAAAAACACAAAAAATGGAAAATTAGAAATAGAAATATTTTTGAGTGATGCAAGATTGTCCTTATACCCAGAAAGTTCATACAACCATCTAGCAAGTCTATTTACACTTTACTAGAACAATTTATTTGTCCAAGATACCTTCCATATATGTCATGGTATCTCTTAGAAAGCCTCTAGTGGACTTTAAAGCATTGTATTTGGCAAAGGAGTTCCTTAGGTAGAATTGAATATTGTCTTGTTCTAGACTCCTTAAAGCTTGTGTTACATTATATCCTTCAACTTCCAGATAATGAAAGAGTTATTCCTTATAACTTATTGGGGTTACCTTTATCCATCTTGGAAGGAAATGTTTGTTCCTTCTCATTTCCATCTAGTGAATATCAAATATTTTTTATATTTGAAATTATTAGCCGACACCACTCAATGGTCTTTAATTTGGCCAAGCTTCTAATCTCACAAGTCATGTATATTTCTAGGAGATTGATTTTTGAATTTTTATTAATTGAAAATATTGCATTTTCTAACCCCCATAGATTTTATTCCTTGAAAAAAAATCTACATGTTTTTATCATGTGATTTTTTTAACTCTTACCATAGTCATGCATGCTATGAAGCATTCAACCGATTCTCCATTGGATCTTCTAGTATAGTTATAATAAAAATATTTATCCCCAAAATCTATCAATGCCACTTCTAATGAGATCCTCCATGGCTTGAAGAATTTGATTCCATATTTCAAGGGTTATTGGCCAAAGAAACATTTCCCTAGACCCTGTGGATTGAAATATTTGAATGTTCGGCTTTGTAACCACACAAAAACTATGTTAAGAACCTAAGCTATTTAGAAATGAGTAAGGATTTTTGTATCAGATTAAGCTACACTACATGAGGAAGAGGGGTCTAAATCCCTATCCTAAAAGACAAGAGCTAGAGAGACTCGTAAGTTTCTACTTCACATATGATTCCTTGGGCTAACATAAATTCATACACAAAGAGATGATATAATCAACTACTGAATGATGATTATGATGGGTGAGGGATCATGAAAAAATATATAACATTACCAACAATCCCCAATCAACCATCTCAGGAGGATTAACGATTTCCAAATATTAGGATTACAACAATTTGAATAACTAGCACAAATAGAAAGGGCCAAAGGTTCAAGAAAAGGCTATTAAGGAAAGCTAGAGAATAAATGATCAAAGGTTTTAAAACTAAAGTAAAAAAATAAAAGGGAAGAAAGAAATTAAGAACTATATTAATTGAAAATCATGGAGTTGTTTTAAATTGATGATTTATATAAACATATTTATTCATTCATATGTATGCAAAGTACATATCTATGTATAAATACAATGTACTCATTGACACACATGTAACATTGCATAGATATAAGTTAATATATTAATATATTTATTTATATAAGGTGGAATAGAAGAATGGAAAAGGAGAAGAAAAGAGAGGTGTCATAATTTACTTAATAAGAGGACAAGAAATAAGATGATATAGTGAGGGTCCTAAGTCAGTTTTGAAAGGAGTCTATTTGAAAGAGTCATTCTAAGTTTAAAGAGGAAACATAGATTGAGAAATTGAGTATATGTGTGCTCCTAAATTGGCTAGAGTATCTTCTTCCTTGTTTCCTTCACTATAGATATGTTTGCATATTTTGAGATCAAAATATTTTAAAAGGTTCAAGACCCTCTTTAGTCTAGAGTTGAGGATCTAATTTGTGGTGTGACCTTGTCTAATGGAATTGATAATAAATTATGAGTCTACCTCAATTTATATGTTCATTATGCTTAAAGATTTGTGAAGTATTAATCCTTCAATTAAGGCTTCAATTTCTACTATTTTATTTATGGTTTATCATATCAATTCAGCTAACTTTCCACACACCTAGTTATTCTAATTATGGACTATAAATCTTATGCTCATTGTCCTTGGATTACCATGTGAAGCACCATCAAAGTTTCACTTATAAAAATTTATTTATGGGAGAGACCATTTACACATTTTTATGGAAATCTCAGACTCCTTACCTCCTTTACCTATTTTGGTGGGAAGGGGGAGGGGTAATGAGAGTGAACCATTAGAGTTTCATCTGACTATCCTAGATGGAAAAAAGTATTTTCACAACATTTCATGTTTCTAAGTCTACTATTTACAACTTCAACTGTACTACCTTCCATTTTGTTTAAAAGGATCTTAATATTCATGCTTATGTCATGGAAGATCCTACATATTCTTTCCTTCCATATTTTCCTTCCATATTTACCGAATAAGTATCAACCCTGCAATTTTCCAAAGTGGGTTAAAAAGATTGTGGTCCTTCATCATAGGCTAGTTTTGGAACAAAATAAGTTATCTACCAATGATTTATAGAAGTGAAGTTTTCTAAGGAGCCAAATCCAACATGATTGTGTGAAAGGACATTTAAGTAAAATATAATCCACTATTTTCTTTGCAAGATTTGCGAAGAATACACCAGGAAGGGTCTTAAACACATTTTTTCGAACCATCTAGAGGTTATAATGCATTTTTGCAATATTGTCCAAGTAAACATCCCATTTTTTGGAAAATGTAACTTTTCCCAACATAGAAACAAAGGAAGGTTGGTGTATTTCCATTATTGATCATTGACCGGGGCTTGATATCCATCCTTAACATTGAAAGAGCTAGTTTTGGATCATTGTCAAACTAGAGTTTACTCTAGATTTAGGGGTGATGTATCTTACAAATAAGGTAGATATAAGCCTTATTTTTCTTAAGGGGATAAATAAACATTGCATGAATTTTTCATTTCTATTTTACGCATGGGTGTCCTTTTGGGAATTTAATGTAATTGTTCGGAGTATCCACATAGATGGAATTCAAGGTGTGTGATATATGAGTAGAGACTGACTTCAAAAGTGGGGAAGTCAAGGTGAATGTCATTTAATATATATAATATAATTAATGTTACTCTAATAATTATATATTCACAACCTTTATATTATATATGTTGGATTGAAGGAATCTGACCATAGCTATAATAGCATCAATAATCTCTCTTAGCTAGGAAGGAATCATTCTTGATAACTTCTACTTCATTTTCCTAATGCTAGCTAAACTAAGTAACTAATGTCTTCAATTAATAATTCATATTACTTGAGACATTATTGTAAACTAGATATGTAAGCCTAAAGCTAACTTAAACACTCCCTTTTAGCTAAGAAGGCTTCCTTATTAGGTTAAATCATAATGAACTTATTGTTAAAATTTACCATAAATATTACGATAAATTTGGTATATCTTTTTATGACATATCCTTGGATATCACTTCATTTGATATCCACCATAAAAGGTTTTGAGGTATCTACCATTATGTCTTTGGATAGTACCATATGCATTATCCTCAATAATGGATTTATGATATCTATCCTTAGGTAGCACCGTATGTGCTTTCCCATCTTCATGGCATGTCCATGGATATTAATGCATGTGTTATCTACCATGAAGGATTTTAAGACATCTAACATTATGGTATTTCCTTTGGTAGCATTGATGCACCTCCCCCCCATATTGGATTTACAATTTTAACTATCATTGTGGTATCATCACCTCACATTGAAGTCAATGGAGTACAAGTGTCTTATCATTGTGAGATTTAGCTCGCAAGGGTATTCATATCATAAGTACAAAGGAAATCACCACGGATTTTTTTATGTAGTCTTGTCATAGTTTCACACACATGACATCCACCATGAACCATATCAGAGGGTGGAGTAAGGGTTTTCACTTCAAACTTTTCTCCCACAGAAAAGAATGCATTACAATGAACTTCACCTAGAACTTCTCCTTCATAAAGAAGAACTTATAAAGAATATATCAATCTTTTAACCTCTTCATCCAAGATTACTTCTGATGAAATATCAAACTCCCTCTGAATCTAATCTCAACCTTCTAACCTTCTTGTCTAAGGTTTATACTAATAAAATGTCATATTCCCTAAAATTTGTAATTCTTCCTCTTCAAAGAACTAGCCTAGATATGTGCCACCAATTAGCAAGTTGAGTCTTCATTCTTCAACCCATATGACTTTCACACAAGATACATCAAGTTCTTCTCTATTGAATTCTCTTCAAACCAACAAATATCCATCTATTCACAACCTAGATGATTGTATAAAGGCCTTCCATCCATGGGAATCCATCTCATGAATTATAGTCCTTTGACTTATCACCAGGGAAGTTCTCTCAACATGGTTTTCTCCCTCTAAACTGCTATAATTAAGATCCTCAAATGTCAACAAAACCATATCCTCTAACTTCTCCTTCCAATAATACATGATCCAAACATCTAAGATTAGAAGAGAAATCCCTTTGTAGACCTCTACCTCTCACTAGGAGAGCCCTCTTTTTCAATAAGGATGTAAAAGAATATTAGGGATTGTATTATGTGCACATATACTAGATCTACTAATCAAATTTAGCAAGCTTTGGTGGTTGTATTGTATTGTTTCCTTTTTTAGTCGATTTCCAATTCTATGTTGATTGAGAATTAGTATTGTTCACCATATAAACCAAGTTCTTAAGACGTTGCTAATCGTGACTTAGTCGACATTAACTTTTGACAATTTCCTCATTTTTCTATAGTCATTTTATTTATCATCATGGGCATATAATGGCTATGCTAGTCGAAGAATAGGTAACATCACTTTCATGGAGTGAACACTTGATATATGTTGTTGCATTCTTTGATATTGCTTGTTTCTTATTATAAATGGTCTTTTACTTGGATTTCATTCATATAGAAATATTTCATAATAAGATTGGATATGTTTGGGTACCCTCTTTAACATGTTATTATTGTTAAATGTAAGGGGTTGTTGATTCACAAGATGAAACTTTAAGGATATGGGCCTATGCGGCAAAGCTAAGTGCACAAAGGTGTGGAGTAGGAAAGGCATGATGCTGAGATGAGGAGTATCTAATGGGGTTATGTTGTGATATGGGCATGCATAGTTGTAGCATAGGATCCTATCATGGGATGGATTCAAGTTGTATCCAATGGGGTTGTGCTACGAGATGTTCCCTCTAGCATGGTGGAGGTGTAGGCATAGCATGGAGTTGAGCTGAGGTGCAATATTGGGGCTATGATATGTGATGTTCCTACTAGCATGTTTGTGGTGTAGGCAAGGCATGGGGCCAAGCTAAGGCATAACTATGGGGGGTAAGTGTTGGTGTGCATCAAGAGTATCTTATGTAGTTGACCTCCATCAAGAGGGATGAAGAAGAGTAGTCCTTCCCTCTAGTATCTAGATGAGATAGAGGTGATGCATAGTTTTAGGAGTGAAGAAGAGTAGCTCCACCTTATCATACTAGCATAAGGTTTGGTGACAATGCAAGGGTCCCTAACTTAGTGAGGTAGAGTAGATGACCCAATGTTGGTGATGACTCAATGGGAGTTTTCTAATGTCTGAAAGCAAGGGAAGCGGAGTACCTAGTCCTGTGGTAGGAGGAAAATAGTTTGTCCAAGTAGGACCATTGGGGGCATATGGTGAGCTATGTGGGGGATGTGTTGTAGAGCCAATTATTTATGCAGAACAATATCAAAGGGATGTGGCACTAGGTGCACATCCAAGTTGCTTGGATAGTTGGATTTGCATTAGGATGGAGTCTCAAAGGTCATGATGGTCCATTATGGTGATTAGGATATGGTGTTCTAGGGAAGTGCTTGTGGTGAGTCAAGCCATTAGGTAGATCTATGTCAAGTGACTAAAGAGGCAGTTATGTGGCATGGCTCCAAGAGGTGAATCATGATAGTTGGCTAGAAGATATGGCTTGTGGTGCACAACTAAAAAGGGTGAAGTGATTCATTAGTGAATCTATGGTGGCATAGCCAAGTTGGAAAGGGAGTACAACATCCAAGGGATTAGGTGGATCATGGAACAAGGGCATGATTCTCAAGTAGGTCTTTATTACAAAGGAATTTGTGGGTTGAGATTGTGTGTATGCATGAAGGGTTGGTTTGAGTGCAGGGGATGCATGAGGAACAAGGTGTTCACTAACAAGGGCATGTAGACATAGACATGGTGTCAAGGCAATTAGGACTCAATGTATGGATTTAGTGTTTGGCTAAGGCAATAAATAGTTCTATGGAGGATAGGGTTGGGCTTCAAGGTTCATGGTGAACTAGAGGAGACCAACAAGAGATGGAGTGTTGTGGAGACAGAAGTGTGTTCAAGTAGCATACAAGTTTGGACTAGATGACTCTAGGATGTTCTGACGCACTAGGATAGTGTCGAGTATGCTTTGGCAATATGTGTAGTGAGAAAGGGAGGACTCAATAGTGTAAGTCACTTAGGATAAATGCAGTATTCAATAAGGGAGCTGTGGTGATTCTTGATGTAGTGCTTGGCTTAGGTAGTACGTGTAGTTGAACAAGGAGAGTTGTGGAAGTTTGAAACATTCAAGGAGTGGCATAATGGAGATCAAGGGTGGTCAAGAGACTTGGGGATTTGAGATCACATATGGCTAGTGTTGGAGTAAGGTATTCTTATGGGGGATGCTAAGGTGAAGACACAATAGGGCTAACTGAGGGGTTCAGCATGGGTTGAACAAGAATATAGTTTAGAGCTTGAGGATGTGTGCGCGGTGCACCAAAGAAAGAGAACCAAGGGGGTTTGGCATGCACTTGTATTCCACAAGAGTGTATGTTTAGGTAGTCTGGTGTGTGGGAAGTTGATGAAGTTTGGGGGTAAGGCATAGTTTGGGTGAACGAAAATGGTTGAACCAACGGGGGAGTTAGAAGAAGTGATTGCCAATGTCACGTGTGGTTGGAGATTCTGAGGGAGAAGTCTCATCTTGGGTGTGAGAGAAATCCAACCCTATGACATTAAATATATCCTTAAATTGATGTCTTATGCAACATTATATGAATTTTTACCATTTTAAAATTGGGATTGATGTCTTATCATTTCTTGATAACAATTTCTTGTTGTTTTACATGACAATCATGTCGCCTTGTTATTATGAAGCCACAACTATAATTTTATCACTAGACTTACATATTGTTGGTAAACAATTGTCTCCAACACAATTTCATCTTTCTAAACCTCTTGGATGGCATTGGACCATTCAACATCATTTTAACCATAGTTGGTTTCAAAATCATAGGTTGTTGAAGGTTGTCAATTTGATCCATAAATTTAACGAAATCCACTGTATTTCTCATCCAGCTTGACACTAATTGAGATTTTTTTAATCGATGACATTGTAGCTACTATTGACGTAACTTTGACCCCAAAACATGGACAGTAGGAGGTGGTCAACACCATTATATCCATGGTAGTGGACCTCATTTTCTTCTAGACAGTCTTCTTTTGATTCTTGCATTCTCAACCCTATGAGACCCAACACGATAAAATATGTTTCTTCATATAGTCTCCATATTTCATTCCCGAGACCCTATTCGACCAATGATTCATAATCGATGGCTAGAGTATTTTTAAATCCATGGCGAATATTACTAAGTTTAATGTCACCAATGCAATCATTATATATTTTCATGTTTAGGCACATAGATATCATTTGATCTCAATTTGATATCATGGGTATTTGCTATGATCACGACACCAATGATGATCAGTTATCACCAATAGAATTTAAGAATAGCTACATATTAGAACTCTTCTTTGTGTTACTAATTTCTGAGACCTTTGTTTTCATTTCTTGCTATAATCTATCTATAGTCTATAGACTGCAATTTGATCATCTATTGACATTTTATTTATTTATTTTATTTTATTTTATGTTGTCTTCAACGATGAAATCTTCCTCCTGATTTTTCCTTTGATATCATGTTGAAAATATCCCTGTCTGATTATTTTCTTCCTTCTTAGAGGAAGACTCAATCTTCCTATATAAATATATAATAGCAATATCTCATAACTAAGAGACCACACCTTTCATTAGGTGCAATTTTAATTTAGTCGGTAGGCTATATGTGGGATCTTTGTTCACTAAAATTGAATTTTTGATGGAAAAGTTGTCAGTTGGCCAGAAAAGTTGTTAGCTAGCTAGAAACATTGTCAGTTTGGCTAAAAATTTGTAAATCCTTCCCCTTAATTATTTATTGGCAAATTCTTATCTCACTCCACTTTTAACTCTTGTTTTAATATTTATTAATTGTTATCTCCACTTTTAACTATTGTTTTTCTTTTTCTATTTATTCAAAAAAAAAATTTACTTTGATCTCCACATTAGATCATGTTGTGATCTCTATTTATTTAACATTTGATTTTTAAAAATGATTTAGATTTTACTTTTTAAATATTTTAATTTAATTTTTTTATTATTTTAGTTTTTTCTTTAAATATTATTTTTTCGTTTCTATTAATTATTTAGTCAATAGAATATTTGTTAGAGACGTTGCTATTTTTTCATGTTATTTTTTAATTTCTTTTATTAATTTTTCATAATAGATTTTTTGATTTTTTTTAAATGATTATTTTTTCATATTTGATAAATTGAATTTTAAAAAATAATATTTATTAATCTATTTAAAATATTTTAGTTAATATTATGTTATTTAAATTAAAAATTATAAATAATCTAATTTGTTCACATAAGATTATATCTAAAATCTCCACTTTTAACTTTTGATTTAACTTTTGAGTATTAAAATTGATTTAGGTTTTAGTTTTAAAATTATTTTAATTTATTTTTTATATTAGTTCAATTTTTTCTTTAAATATTATTTTTAAGTTTCTATAATTTATTTAGTCAATAGAATATTTGTTAGAGATGTTAATTTTTTCATATATATTTTTTTGTATTTCTTTTATTAATTTTTCATAATAGATTTTTTGATGAGTTTTTTTTTAAATGATTATTTTTTCATATTTGATAAATTGAATTTAAATAAATAATATTTACTAATCTATTTAAAAGATTTTAGTAAATATTATGTTATTTAAATTAAAAATTATTTATAATCTAACTTGTTCTCCTAAGATTATTATTTTTAAATAATTTTATTATCGAGCACCTATAGGCTTATTGTTGCAAGCACAAAAGTATGCAATTGCTAGTTATAAATGTGTAACATAATATATTAATAATTATATTATTATATAGTATAAGACTTATATTTTCAATCTCATATAGATAGATACATAGATAGATAGATAGATAGATAGATAGAGCATTATTGTTAGTCTAATTTAGTTAATAGGTTATTTGTAGGAACTTTGTTCTGAGAAATTGATTTTTTGACAGAAAAGTTATCAATTGGCCAGAAAATTTATAATTTTGGTCAAAATATTGTAAATCCTTCCCTTTAATTATTTACCAGCTAATTTTTATCTCACTCCACTTTTATCTCTTCTTTTGATATTTATTAGTTGTATCTCTAGTTTTAACTATTGTTTTCATTTTTCTATTTATTTTTAAAAAAAATTACTTGTGATCAAACGTTAGCTCATGTTGTGATCTTTATTTATTCAACTTTTGATTTTTTTAATTAATTTTAATTTTAGTTTTTAATTATTTTAATTTATTTTTTAATATTTATTTTTGTTTAAATATAATTTTTTAGTTTCTATAATTTATTTAGTCAATAGAATATTTTTTAGAGACGTTGCTATTTTTTCATATTATATTTTTGTATTTCTCTTATTAATTTTTCATAATAGATTTTTTGATGGAGTTTTTAAAAATTATTATTATTATTTTCATATTTGATGAATTGAATTTAAATAAATAATATGTATTAATCTTCTTCTTTTTTAAATAGTAAATATTATGTTATTTAAATTGAAAATTATTAATAATCTAACTTCTTCACATAAGATTATATTTTAAATCTCCACTTTAAACTATTATTTTCCTTATCTTATTTATTTAAAAATTAATTACTTATTCATGTTTTGATCTCTATTTATTTAACTTGTGATTTTTAAAACTGATTTAGATTGTAGTTTTGTAATTATTGTAATTTATTTTTATATTAGTTTAGTTTTTTCTTTAAATATTATTTTTTAATTTTTATAATTTATTTAGTCAATAGAATATTTGTTAGAGACGTTATTCTTCCATATTATTATTATTATTATTTATCGATAAAAGGTCGAAGCCAAGATCCTCTGTTCAAATGAGCACTGGTAGGAAAGAACAAAGAAAAAAAACGTCCAATCTTTCTCAGGACCATAGTCCGATATTATTACAAAATTAAAAGGGGCATACCCCAATTTACAAAGTCTAGGTCTTGGAGATATTTATATTTATAATAAAAATAACTTTGTTACAATAAATCTATCACTGGCTTCCTATCATTTTGAATTTTAATGATAAAAAAATTACAAGATGAATATTGAACAACATTATGTTCTAAAGATGGATCAAGATGGGGAGAGAATATCAAAATCCATACATGTCAGTGGGTGAGTGGGAGAGAGTACTGGAGGTGGTACGATGTTAAAACCCTATCACTGACTTGCAAATATAAAGGGAAACCCTGCTATGGTGCAGAAAAAAAAGTTCCTACCAAAACATATTCATAGATACTAAATCCATTTGAAGATTAGATGACTTCCCAATTTTACCATTTTATTATGTCAAACCATTCCTGGGTTGTGAACCTGTCTTTTTTATTAGAAAGGATGTAGCAAATTAACAAGCTTCACAAACATGCTATCCTTGTATAGTAATATACCTTTTCACTTGAAAAATGCAGCTAAAATATAATAATTAAAGTTTATAGTAGTTGTTAATATAAAAGGGTATGTTCTACTCCCTAAAAAAAATGGAAGGTCGTTAAAATTGTAAGATTGTTTAAAAACTTAGAACATAGCCTAAAACCATAGATCCTAGTTAGAAATCTAATTCTTATAGTAGGTTTAACTACTTTGGATCTTGCTCAATCTCCTCTTGTAGTTCCTAGACCACTTCCTCCATTGCTTCATCTTCCTGAACCTTGTCCTTTGCTATGTAATCTTCTACCCAGTTAAAATTGGTTGGGTCAAAAACCCTATGGTAATGGGACAAGAAGCTCAAATTTATTACAAAGATGGGTTGGGTTACCCAAAAACCATCTTCATCTTCTATGAAGATGATTGGATATGTAGGGACTTATGCTCCATTGATATAGAGCATATAGTAGTTGGTAGCTAATGGGATGGATAGGTCCTCCCTAATATTCCATAATGCTTCTTCAAGACTAAGTTGAATACTTGGAATGAAAATCTTAGAACAAAGCTCCACAACCATATCATGATCACCATAAACATGGTAGGCTATGGCTGCAAACATTTCCACTATGTCACATTTTGATCTGCATTAATTTGGGTACTTAATGTATCGATCTCCCAAAACCCTCATGATCACCCTTATTACAACCTTATTACTATGGATCAACATCAACCTCAATCATTCTACCTTGATTGGTTCATCAAAGGCCATAAGACTTGAATTACAGCATAGTTTAATGGGGGTGTCCATCTCTAACTAATCTCAAAGAAAAGGCATGAAAAAGACCTTGGTTTGAGGGATTGATCTATCCTTGGTATTGAAAGTTAACAGATAAATTGATAAAGTTGTAGATTCACATGTTAATCACAAACTCAAGAATCTGCAAAAAGGAATAATTGAACAAATCTAAAAAGGAGTCCTAGGGGTAGAGTGATAGATAGTGGTAGAGAAAGGATATGAAAAGACTGACAAGTTGGATCAAGGGAGATTCCTCTATGTCAAAGAAATATCTTTGCATTATCTCAATATCATCGATACCTTCATAGAAATTTCATCAGCTAGGGTGTTTCCTTCCCCTCAATGCCATGGTTTAGATTTCTAGGGCATAAAAGACTACTACTACCAAAAATTAGTTATAGAGACTAAATATGATTACTAGAAAAACATGCAAGATATATCAATTGAAGATAAGGCCTCTTTTATAGAGGATACCTTGATCAAAGGATCTAGAGACTACTATATTTTTCAAGAAAATAGTTTCATGATTGCTAACTATCGGGAACCTATTGAGTTATTTTCCATACTCTTCACTGATAATAATAAGAAGATTAAATTTAAAGATAAATGAGTTTAGAAGGGAATGAACAAAAGGTTGACAAAACTTAGGATAAAATTTAAATGCAAAGTCAAAAGTTTAAGAGTCTTGGTAAATTATAATATCCTCCCTATCTGCTCCCTTATTTGCAAGGAGATCTTCTTTTTTGTTACCTTCTCTGAATATATGTTGAATTATAGTTTCTTCTAGTACTTAAATCTAATAATTTTAATACTTCTTGAAGTTTCAAATTTAGTACCCAATTCGAGGTTTTCCTTTTCCTTAAATCATTAAGAAAAATTTGGGAATCTCCCTCTATAATAAGTTTCTTAACCCCTAAGTCTAAGCTTAGTTGTATCCCTTCTTGGAGGGCTTCTAATTTTTCTAAATTGTTTGTGATAATTCCCATGAGTTTGGCTATTTTAATGACCCATTTTCTAGAGTTTGAGTTGATGATGCAACCTATTCAAGGTTTTCTAGGATTTTCCCTAGAAGTTCCATCAAAATTTAATTTATACCAACCTTTTGGTGGAGGTTCCCATTTACATTTCATTTTAACTTTTTGGTTTTGTTTCTTGTATACTAGAGATGGATTAATGAGTTTGTCCTAGTTTTTGTTCATTTCTCCATCTCATTCTATGAGAGTTCCTTCCTTTTTCATGATTCTTCTTAAATGATTATTCATGAATTTTGTGATGCTCACGTCAATTTTTTTGAGTGATGAGGAGTTGAGTTCCAAATCATAGAAAATTTGTATGTTCCTGTCTTTCCAAATCTTCCACAAAAGGATAGAAGGACATATATTCCAAATTTTTTCATAGATTTTAAATGAGCTACTATTACGCCATCTTAATAGTAGACTCTTAGGATTTCTAGTTAGAGGAAAGGTCTAGCTTATCTTTTTTCAAAGCCACTCCTAGCATTCTTTTGCATACAAACACTAAAATAATAGATGGTCAACAGTCTCATTGTCATGTTTACATAGATAGCACCTTGATGGTCTCTCAATTCCTATCTTCCTAAGCCTATTTGTTGTTAGAATCCTCTTTTTTATTGCTTCCCAAAGGAAGATTCCTACTTTTGGTAGACATGTTGAATTCCAACATAATTTAAGAGGCATATGTATAGCTTCCCATCTTTGAGATTGGATTATTAGGTTTATCATTTTTTAATGATGCATCTTCCATCTTTAGAGGCTCCCCAAATGAGTTTGTCTCTCCTTTCTTTATGATTGACCTTTCAAAGTTTAAGAGTTTCTTCTAACATCATTTTTCCTTCTGGATCTAAACCTATAGTGTTCATAGATTTCCATTCCCATATCTCTATCCCATTCTCCTCTCTTACTTGTTTATAATTGCTTACTTTATTACCCCATAAACTTACTAATGTATTTTTAACATTTTATGGAATGTTTAAGCTATTTAGTAATGGAAGTCCATCCCATGAATCTTCCCAGAACAGTGCTTTTTCTCCTAACCCTTTATCCCAAGTTACATATCTATAATGAGTGATCAACATTTTACACTAAATTTCCAACCTTTTGATCCTTTAGGTAAGTTACCCATCCTAAAAAGGGATGAGGGATCCTCTTCGTTTAATTATTTCTTATAGAATATTTTTGCCCACTTTTTCTCTCATTCCTAATATATTCGCCATACCATTTTTTCTCCTAACACTTTATTTTTCTAGTTAAGGATTTTTATCCCTAAGCCCCCAATTCTTTAGGTTTGCAGATATTCTCCCATTTAATTAAGGTCATTTTCTTTTGTTCATCTATATCATTCTAGAAGAAACTTCTTAGCTTCCCTTCTAGACTTCTATTTACTTTTTTGGTTAACAGGAAATAAGACATTTGATATGTAGAGATTGTTGAAAGAACTACTTTAATTTTTGTTGCTTTACCTGTCTTTGTTAACCATTTACCTTTCCAACATCTTATTTTCTTGTCAATTATTTCTAAGATACTATTCCACCCTTTATTGGGACAAATTCCTTTTTCTAATTCTATTCCTACATATTTACATGGAAATGTTCCTTTATTATGTCTCATAATGTTACAAATTTGATTTTCTATATTAGGTTTAGTGTTTATAAAGAAGATCTCAGACTTATCTACATTTACTTTTTGACCTTATGCTTCCATTTAATGGTGAATAATGTTTTAAAAATTTTGAGCTTCCACCAAAGAGCTTTCTCTTGGCAATATCATGTCATCAACAAACTGTTGATAAGTGATGTTTAGGATATTTTCTATCACATTTATACCTTTAATGTTTCCTACTATCTAAGCTCTTTTTATTAATCTCCCAAAAGCTTCTGCCATAATGATAAATGGGAATGGTGATATTAGATTGCCTTTTCTAATACTACTTGATATATTGAAAAAACCTTTCAGGGTTCCATTTAAGAGGAGTAAAATTTTGGGTGTTGATATACAATTATAGATGGTATTAATCCATAGATGATAAAAAACAAAGGCTTCTAATTATTTGCGTAAGAATCTCTAGTCCACCATATCATATGCTTTTTGTATGTCCAATTTCATAAACATACTAGCCTCTTTATTTTTGGTTTTTGAATTAATTTTTTCTTGAATAATGATTATACCCTCAAATAGATCTTTCTGGTACAAATCTAGTTTGTTCCTCCAATATGAGTTTGGGAAGGATCAATTTAAGACGTCGAGCTAGAAATTTTGAGTAGATTTTATATATAGCGTTGCATAATGCTATAGGTCTATAATCCCCTAGTACTTCAGCAAAAGCTTTTCTAGGAATAAGAGTTAAAAATGTGTGATTGATCTCAGCTAATAATTATCTACGATTTTTGGATGTTTCTATTGCTTTCCATAAATATATTCCTATTATATCCCATCATTATTGATAAAATAAATCTTGAAAGCCATCAGGCTCTAGCGATTTATCTAAATTAAGGCTAAAAAGTGCTAATTTGACCTCTTCTAGAGATAGAGGTTTGTTAAGTAGTTTGTTATCTTTCATAGTGACTAACTTCAAGATGTTTTGTAGCATTCTTTCTTGTGCTATTAAATTAGAATAGTCAAAGTTGTTTAGGATATTTTTTAAATAATCCACAAAATCTTATGCAATATTTGTTGGGCTTTTAGTTATGTTCCCTTCTTTATCCTTGATTTTTGAAATGTAATTTAAAGATCTATTAAAAATAGTGTAGTTATGAAAAAATAATTAGTATTGTGATCCCCTTCTACTAACCACATCTCTCACAATTTCTATCTCCAAAATATCTCTTATTTTGCTAATATCTCCTCTTGTTTTGCAAGTAATTATTTTTCTTCTAGATATCTTTCAGTAGCCATTCCTTTTTCTATAACATCATTGTTCAACATTTTTAGATTTTCTTCATTATCTAATTTTTCTTTGAAAATGTCAAAATGTGTTTCGTTCCATTTTTGGATCTTTTCTTTGATCATTTTCATCTTAGGAACAAAGCAATACATTTTTTATCCTTGAAACTATCCTTCTATCTACCATTGTTTGATATTTTCCATAATACTAGAATCTAAAAACTACATTTTTCCATTTAAAAGGGTTTCTAAACAGTCTAAATGGTTCAATTAATTTATTTCTTACCAAGTTATGGTATGATCCTACTATGGGCAATATAGTCAACTGAATAATCATATCTATATCTCTTAATTCTCTTTTAAAAAGAAATCTATCAAGTTTTTCTGCAATGTAGGTGAAGCCTTTTCTCCTGTTGTTCTAAGTAAAATTTCTATTGTGTTAGCATGAATGTTGATGATACTAATTCGGGGGAGTATCCTAAGCATTGGAGAAAATTGGCATATTGCATTCATGACTCTATTTTTCATTAATGACAACATAGTATGGTTTTTGTAAAGACTAGAAGAATAGCAGTTTGAGATCTTATGTTGCACAGTAACTGAGTAAGGGTTGAGTAATGCACAGTTAAGGACATGTTCTTGAGAGTTTCTTGATGTGATTAAGAGGACAAAGTCTGAGTCAAAGATGTACAAAAGTTATGTCTAATTTACTGTGAGTAGCATAGATACAGAGCATTTGTTTGGTAGTTTTTGATGTTTGCATGATATCTTTTAGCCAAGATGTAATGAGGTGATGTGCAGTCAACTAGTGACAAAGGATAGTCAAGTGATGATGTCAAAAAGTGTGCAAGACCTGGAGCCACATGTGTAAATTTTTGTATAGATTATGAACTGACAGCGCTATTATAATTATAATTTATTATATATATTATTTTAATTAATTGGGAAAGCCTTAAGGACAACTCAAGGAATTATTATGAGGATATGGTATAAAGGAAAGATTTTTTCCTTGATTTTAAAAGGCATGATGTGTATCAAGTATCTATTGTGCATTGTATTTGTAAAGTGTGAAAAGGAGTAGAGTGTTGATTGAATGCGTGTAAGCGATCCAATGGATTATTGGATGTGTAGTTCCTAATCTGGTTACAAGATCAAAAGGAGTAGAAGTCCGCTTGACAAGACGAAGATAGAAGAAGGAAGTATATTTCAATTCTATTATTCTGTAAGGAATAATACAAAGTTCATTTGGATAGTGAGTTCATTAGTCTTAACCTTGAAGCTTTTTAGGCAGTGGGTCCAGCTATCTTTCACAACTCCTAATAGGGTTAGAATCTCCTAATAGGGATTCAAAGTCACTCATATGTACTGAATGTTGTAACAAATTCCTAACAAGGTATTTCCTCTTATAAGGAATATTTATATTAGTACATCATCTTGTGGGTACCATCCCCACTAGGGATTTCCCTCTGATCAAGGGTTTCCCTAGTTAACATATCTAGTGTTATTGTGTATGAGTATCTTGTTGTGGTTTTAGTTTACATTAATCATATGGTTAATATTGTTTAAAGTTGTTATTTGTGATACTAGTTGGATAACTGATTCACCCACCCACCCCCCCCCCCCCCCCTCTCAGTTGTATCAGTGGACTATATATTCTAACAATTGATATAAGAGCATCGGGTCCTTGAACAATAAGCTTAACAACTTTGGGAGATCGATGCCGAATATTTTTAGAAAGGATAGTCCTAGATTTGATGGGGCCAACTATGAAAGTTGGAAGGAGAAGATGAAGACTCGTCTATTGTGCATGGGTCCAAGATATTTGCTCTTGACAAAAAGTTCAAAGATAATCATTAAAGAAGAAAATATTGAAGTTTGCAATAAAGAAGAGAGAGATCTATTCATGTATAACATGAGAGCAAGAGAAGACCTACTAACAGCTCTTTTAGAGAATGAATATAGTTAGGAAAATTTATTTGCAACATCTCATGAAACTTGGAAAGCATTATAATCTACTTTTGAAGGTGATGACCATGTAAAAAGAATGAGATTACAGAACTGAATATGCACATTTCAAGATGCTAGAATGATGGAAGATGAATCTATAAGAAGTTATATTGGTATAATATTAGAAATGGTTGCATGTATTTCTCATGGTGGAACTAAGGAAGATGATGAAGTCATTTCGAAGATCTTGAAAAAATTTACACCACATTTCAAGCCAATTGCACAGATGATTCAACTAGTGATGCCTTGCACTAAGGATTTCACTAAAGAAATATTACTTGGAAGATTAGAATTAGAAGTAGTAGATCCAAGATAGTCGGGTGAACTTGCAAGAGTCAAAATAGCCTTTAGTACCCTAAAATTTTGACCTAGTTTGACAATGAGTGCAAGCACCCATGAAGATTTTGTTGGCAGAAGTAGAGCTAATAAGGACAAGAAGATTGAGGAATGAATAGCCCTTCTGGTGAGAAGAGAAAAAGATGGTAAGAAAATATTTAAATGTTGTACTTGTAATGAATTTTTTCATTATGCATCTAAATGTCCTAAAAGAGAAAAGAAATATAAGGGAAGGTTTAACCCCAAAAGAGATAGAGATAGAAATTGTTTCTATGCAAATGAAGATGAAGAATCTGATGAGAAAGGTTAAAGTGAAAGTGATGATGAATTAGGATTTGTGGCTATCAAGGAAGATGGCCTTGATAGAAAAATTAGTCAAGAAAGATCTAGTTACCCAAGTAGAAAAGAGATCTAATTGGATAATTGATAGTGGTTGCTGACATCACATGACAAGCGATATGAATAAGTTTTTTAAGTTCAAGAATCATGATGGAGATATTGTTAGAATTGGTAACAATGTAGCTTGTCATATAATAGGAATTCGATCCATTACTCTTGATGGTAAAACTAACACTAATGATGTATATTTTGTTGATGGATTGAAGCATAACTTTTTGAGTGTTGGATAGTTATGGACAAAGGTTATCAGTTGTAGTTTACTAAGAAGACCTACACTATCAAAGAAATAGATGGTAAGATGATTGGAACTGGTACTTCATCCAGAGGTAATGTATTTCAGTCGAATCCTACTTAGATTACATGTTTGGTAGCAAAAGTTGATAACAATTGGTTATGGCATAGAAGATTTTGTCATATAAACTTTGATAATATTTTGAAGGTTAGTAGTACATTTGTAGTGAGAGATTTACCTAAGATTGTTAAGCCTACTAATGTTGTATGCAAGGAATGTATTTTGGCTAAGTAGAGGAAAGTATCTTTTCCTAGCAAGAAGTTCTCTACTATAGAGAAATTGGAGATTGTTCACACAAACCTAACTGGTCCTACAAGAACTAAATTACTCTATGGTGAAAGGTATTTTATAATTTTTGTTGATGATTTCACTAGAATGATGTCAGTAGCATTTCTTAAAGAGAAATTTGAATCTTTTGAGAAGTTTAAGATATTTAAGAATAGAGTTGAGAATGAATATGGTGTCAAGATTACGTGTTTGAGATCTAATAGAGGAGGACAATTCACCTCTAGAGAATTTAATATATTATGTGGAGAAAATTGAATCAAAAGATAGCTATATGCACCTAGAACACTTGAGTAAAATGGGGTTGCTAAGAGAAGAAATAAATCTATAGCACAAGTAGCTAGAGCAATGTTATTTGAGAATGATGTTTCTAAGACATTCAGGAAAGAAGTAGTAAACACAACAGTATATACTCTGAACAAAGTATAGATCAAAAAAGGTATGGATAAGACACCTTATGAGCTATGGTTTGGATGTTCAACATTAGTCAAATATTTTAGAATATTTGGGAGAAAATGTTATATTAAGAGAGATGATGTCATTGGTAGGTTTGATCCAAGAAGCAATAAAGGTATGTTTCTTAGCTAAATTTTGAAAAGTAAGGTTTATAGATGTTTTTTTAGTTTATGTGACTAATCAAGGAAGTATTGTACATACTTCATAAATTCTTTGGGGTTTGAAAAACAATTTGGGCTACTATTCGCCAATGGTTGGTTATTATTCACCAATGACTAATATTTGCCAATTTATGGCTGACATGTTGTAACTAATTTTAACCCTAAAGTGGGAAAAATACTTGTATAAAAATTCTTAGGGTTAGGGATTGTTTCATAAGATGTGATACAAATATTTGTTCTTGCAGCGGTATTGAGTTGTAAGGGATTATAGATTGTAATCAGGTTGTAATCACTAGATCGTAATAATATTGGACTTGTTGTTTAGTGGATGTAGCCTAGAGTTTGGGTGAACCATGTTTAATATTGGTGTCTTGTGTTCTTTTCTATGTGATCTATTATTATTTTTTATTGTTTGTATTTGCATGTAATTATTATTTTTGTTTGTGGTTAAGTCCTAACATATTTCAACTATAGAACTAAGACAATAGTTGAATGTGAAAATGTAAGGATTAATGAGAAGTTTAGAACCAAAGAAATCATGGTAGATTATAATTCATATGAAGAAGAGGATAACTCTGGAATTGTTCAACAGAATATTGAAGTTTTTTTTAAGACTAACAATGACTTTTAGAATGATGTGTTAACTCTTGAGCGTAGAGGAGAATAGAATTGTGAACCTAGAGAAAAGCTAAGAGTTGAAATGTCAACTCCTACTCTTAACAATAATCTAACAAGGAATCATCCACCTAAGCAGATAATTGGAAGTAAAGAAAAAGGCATTATGATAAGGAAATAGATTAAATGAGGAGATATGCTTGATATCTCAAGTTGAACCCAAGTGCACAGACAAAGTAATCAAAGATAATCATTGGATCCAAGCAATGAAGGAAGAGTTGGATCAAATAATAAAGAATGATACATGGGAATTGCTTCCTAGACCAAAAGATAAGAATGCGATAGGAACTAAATGGGTTTTCAAGAATAAGATGAATGAGCAAGGAGACGTTGTGAAAAGCAAGGCCAAATTTGTTTGTAAAGGTTATTCACAGCAAGAAGGAATTGATTATGAGGATACATATGCACCTGTAGCAAGAATGGAAGTAGTAAGGATGTTCTTGGCATATGCAGCAAATAAGAAGTTCAAGGTGTATCAGATGGATGTTAAATCAGCATTTATAAATGGAGAATTAGAAGAGGAGGTTTATATTGAGTAGCCTGAAGGATTTCCTTTATCAAAAGATAAAGACATGGTATGCAAATTGAAGAAAGCTCTTTATGGTCTAAAGAAAGCACCAAGAACCTAGTATGCAATGTTGGACAGTTACTTGGCAAAGCTTGGATTTGTTAAAGGTATGACAGACAATAACTTGTATCTAAAAGAAATTGAAGATAGCTTATTGATCATTGTAATATTTTTTGATGACATCATTTTTAAAGGTAAAGATGAATCTAGTGATAAATTTGCTAAGGAGATGAAGAATGAATTTAAAATGAGCATGATAGGAGAAATAAAGTTTTTTCTAGGATTGTAGATTATGCAAAATAATGATAGTATATTAATTTTGCAAACTAAGTACTTAAAAGATTTGTTGAAAAGGTTTGGTTTATAAATTCACAAACCTATTGGCACACTATGATAACTAGTCACAAGTTATCTAGCAAAGATGAGACACCTGTAGTGGAGTAGAAGAAGTATAGATCAATGATTTGAGGCTTGTAGTATCTAATTCACACCATATTAGATATAGCGAATGTACTTGGGATTTTAGGTAGATTCCAAGCTGATCCTAAGGAATATCATTTCGCAATAATAAAAGGAATATTCAGATATCTGAAAGGGAAATCTGACTATGGAATTTGGTATGATAGATCAAAGGATTTCACTCTATACACATATACTAATGGTGATTAGGAAGGGAGTACGAATGAAAAAAAGAGAACCAATGGTAGAGCACTCTTTCTTGGAGGAAGATTGGTTTCTTGGTTAAGCAAAAAGAAAGATTGTATTTCACAAAGCATTGTTGAGGCAGACTATGTTGTAGCAGCAAACAACTATAATCAGATTATGTGGATGAAGCAGATGTTAAAGTACATCAGAATTGAGATCAAAGAACCTATTATCATTTAATGTGATAACACAAGTTTGGTGACTATGTCTAAGAATCATGTCTTGCATTCTAAAAAAAAACATATATCTATTAAGTATCGTGTACAATGAGAGAAAGTAGCAGAAAAGGAGATCAGACTGGAGTATGTGAGTACTAAAGATCAAATTGCAAATATCTTTATGAAGCCTTTTCCTAAAGATACTTTTGAGTACCTAAGAAGTATGCTTGGGGTTATGCCCTTACCTGCTACTAAATAGTTGACGTAGTGAGTATATTAGTCTAATAGCACATAGCACTATTATTTGACTAGATTGCATGATGATGCTTCTTGTATGGGGGAGTATCTGATATGTACTAAGTCATTAAGGACTCTTGGTATTTGATATTGAACAATGTCTTTGAACACTCGAGTTGATTAATGACTTCGAATAGTAGGTTAGAAATTGATATGTAACAATTTGTATTGAGTTTGAAACCTTTGACATTCATGTCAATGGGGTAGAAAATGTACATGAAAAATATATCCTAACAATGGGGAGAGAAGCACTTGTTGAGACAGCAATGGGGGAGAGTCATAGAATGATTCTTGTAAGTATGTAGAAGTAAGTGTAAGTGTGCAGTAAGACATCTTTACGAGGGAGATATGCAGCCTAAATTATTGTAAGTTGTTCACTATGAACAATTGTTGCCAATCCTAAAGAATATGAGGAGTAGTATCAGTAGAGTTCAGTTATGTATTATTGGAACTTAGATGTTTTTTATCTATGTTACCATCAATGCCAAAGGGGGAGATTTTTAGCATGAATGTTGGTGAAACTATTTTGGAGGAGTATCCTTAGCATTGGAGAATATTGACATATTGTATTCATGATTTTGTTTGTCATTGATGACAACATAGTATGATTTCTATAGAGACTAGAAGAATAGCAATCTAAGATCTTATGTTGCATAGTAATTGAGTAAGGGTTAAGTGATGCATATTTAAGGACATTTTCCTAAGAGTGTCTTGATGACGTGATTAAGAGGACAAAGTTTGAGTCAAAGATATATGGAAGTTATGTTTGATTTACTGTGAGCAATGCAAATACGAAGCATTTGTTTGGTAATTTCTAATGTTTGCATTATATCTTTTAGCCAAGATATAATGAGGTGATGTGCAGTCAACCAATGATAGAGGAAAATTAGGAGATGACGTCAGTGAGTGCGCAAGACTTGGAGTCACATGTGTAAATTTTTGTATAGACTATGAGTTGACAGTGCTATTATAGTTGTAATTTATTATATATCTTATTTTAATTAATTAGGAAAGCCTTAAGGATGACTCGAGGAACTATTATGAAGATATGGTATAAAGAAAAGTATGATGTGTATCAAGTATCTATTGTGCATTGTATTTGTGAAGTGTGAAAAGGAGCAGAGTATTGATTGAATGCATGTAAGCAATCCAAGGGATTATTGGATGCATAGTTCATGATTTGGTTACAAGATCAGAAGAAGTAGAAGCCCAGTTGACATGACAAAGATAGAGGAAGGAAGTATAATTTAGTTCTATTATTCTACAAGGAATAATACAGAGATCATTTGGACAATGGGTTCATTAGACTTAACCTTGAATTTGTTTGGGCAATGCATCTATTTTTCTTCAACAACTCCTAACAAGGTTGGAATCTCCTAACATGGATTCAAAGTCTCCTAACAGGGACTTATATGTACTGAATATTGTAACAGACTCCTAACAAGGTCTATCCTCTAACAAGGAATATTTATATTAGTACATCATCTCGTGGGTACCATCCCCACTGAGGTTTTCCCTCTGATCAAGGGTTTCCCTAGTTAATATATCTGGTGTTATTGTGTATGAGTATCTTGTTGTGGTTTTTGTGTGCATAAAAGTGTCACACTTCTATAAAACATTATTCTTGAGAGAACCTATGGAAGAGGGAGTCTCAAGAGCCACCTTATAGCTCTCTATCTATGATGTGCAAAGGCTATGAGATGGTGGCTCTCAAATGAACCAAACTATGCAACCCTTGCAAGGTGCACCATAGAATGAGAGATTCAAATAGTATAGGGAAGAGTGCCAATATCCAAGAATCTAGAAAAAATGCAATGCAAATGCAAGCTAACAAAGAGAACTAAGCTAAAGCATAAATGAAACTAAGCTAAAAAAGTATGTCATAACGTAAATAGATTGAGAGCTAAGCTAAAATGCAAAAATACAAGAATGCTCCAAGTCTCCAAAATCACCAAGAAAACATATAGCATAACAATAGCATGAGAGACTAAGATTTTTGAATGAGGATAGAGCCTTCCCTTTTTAAGAAAAATGGATGATAGAGATTAAGAGGTAAAAGAGGAATAAATCAAGGGAGGTGAATACATCTTGAGTGATCCTTGTGTACAAGCATCTCAACCAATCACAATTAATGGTTAACTTTTGAGAGGGTTTGAAATGTGTGGAGGAGAATTAAAGTTATTTTAAAATTAGAAGATTCCTCTCACATGAAAATTCTTGCATTAATGTGTAGATAAAAATGCCTTGTCTTTTATTTCTAAAATAGGAATAATGTTTTGTGTATGCACACTTAGGATAAGAGATGAGTGGGGAATTTTACTTAATTAAAAGGGTGAAATGTTCTTTTAATTAAATATGAACTTAGGATAAAGTGGTCAAACTATAGGATAAAATCAAATTAATTAATTTTTGGAGATTTGATCAAGGATAAGCATTAGATAAATTATGCAAAAATGATAGGAAGGAGGCTCATAGTCTGGATGACCATTTTTGGTTGATTATATTTTCCCTTCTTTGACTAATGTGTGATCAATCTGGGAACACAATGTCAAAGAATACATAAGCCAAGTAGGCAGAAATAGATTAGAGAGATTTGATTCTAAAGAATGAAATGAAGAAAGAGATAGCAAGTCCTAAATGTACAATCTAATAGCAATAGTTCTAAACACTAGGATAGAGACGATATCAGAACTCAATAAGAGTACTAACACCAAGAAAAGAAGATAGATCAAGAGAAAATAGATAGTTGTAGCAGAAAGAAATTTGCAACAATGATAGAATATTCCTACCCCCTCGGGATTGAAATCAAAATAAGATAGAAGAGATGCATAAATAAGCTAGATTTGATCAAATTGGAAGAAAGAAAAGTTCATGATGATAGATAAGAGATTAAGACCAAAGAGTGACCACCAAGAAATGAAGATATGCCCTAGTTTGACTAAGTTTTGTAAGGAAACTCAGGTGCGGAAACAGCTTCCTACACTAATCTCATAAGGAAAGTATGATGCAAATCCTATTAAAATATTCTACACTTACAGATTCAATATCATGTAAACAACAATATTGCAGCCAACCATGCATATAGAAAATAGATAGAGAAAGGAACACATAACACAAGGATTTTCCAGTGGGGAAAAATATTTTGGTAAAACAACCCCACCCCTTCAGAACCTGCACAATGTATTATCTTCAACACGAGGTTACAATACACTTGCAATGCAAGTTCAACATCAACAATAGAAGACTCCAATAGCTACTCGTAGTACCAACAATCCACCTTTTTTGCATCGCCTTGCAACCCTAAAAATGCTTATAACATGCACTTCACTTTAGGGCTACTCCCAAAAGGTAAACGGTATTAGGGTTTTACTATTGGGGTAGAGTGTATAGTACTCAAATATCTTAGTTGCCACATATCTTCACCTGTCATTGAATCTTCCTAACATAGCTCTTACGTGTCATAGGAATCTGTCATAACCGTTTTAGTCATGATCTCCTTACACACAATTCAAGATGTCGAGACATCAACATTATTTGCAAGAAATACATTTTACAAAACAAATAATAAGAATAGGAATTATACAAGGTTGAGACACCTTATTCCTAACAAGTTTGACCAAGAAAGATAAAGTATAAGAATTAGGTCAAAAAAAGAAGAAAGATGAAATGAAATGAAAGCAAAGAGTGGAAGAGAGTAGAAATGATGAAGAACTAAAGAAATGATAATTGCCCCAAAAAGATTCAAAGATTAAGCCTCAATAGGTCAGCCAACTGCGTAGAAGAAAGAAGAAATTTTGACTAGCAAGATGAACTCAAATTTGGATTTCAATCCTAAAAATGGATCCAAGATGTCAATATTAGAAAAGATGGGCCAAAAGCATAGATGAGAAGGTAAGATGGAAAACAAGAGATAAGATATAAGATCAAGAAGAGGTAAGAGAAGGATGAATATAGTTAGTTGACATGCCCATGAAAGATAAAGAAGAGAGCTCTCTCAACGTGCAAAATGAAAAGCTAAGCCAGAATGAACCCTAGAATGGAAGCTAGTATGAAAAGGTGCAATTGCAAGGGTTACATAAGTAAGTCCTAGTTTTTATCATCGAGCCTTATTAGGGACATCATCAGATCATACAATCATCACTAGTAATACTATAAGGATATGAATATGATCCATGCCATATACAAATGTGGGAATCCAACTTAAGCATCAAATACATATAGGTGAAGATGACTATGCAGTTAGATTGCCTAAGTTTAGTATAGAAAGATTACACCTGTATCAAGGCACAAGCACTAGGATAACCCCCAAGTGTGGTCTTGTGAAAATAGACAAGGATGATATGTTTTAGGTCTAAAGTTTCAAGTAGGACAAGCATGAATGCTCTAAACACCTTAGAATAACAAAGTACACCCACAAGAAGAAAGCAAGTAAAACATGCCCCATGCCCCCAGTCTTCTAGTCCATGACATCCTCAAAAGACTTATTAGGGAGGGAACACATAGAAAAGAAACCATCGTAGATAGGACACAAAGAAGATAAATTTCATCATAGATCAGACATTTAAATGTTTAAGTGTGTGTGTGTAAGTCACTTGGCCATTTCTTTAGGACTTGAATCTAATAATGAAAAATAATGTGACATCTGAGACTATCGGTAAACTATTTGAAAAGTGTTGAGAAACACTTGATGTCAAGTTGGGGTAATCTTAAGAAACATTGTTGTGTGAGTTGCTAAAGAAACCCTAATGCACAAGGAAACTTTAATAGGTTAAGTAGTAGTACCCCTGAGACGAAGACAAGAAATGATCCCAAGCCAAGAAATGTATAGTGAAATGAGTGATTGAGACTGATAGACATAGGTGCAAGGGTCTCAAGTAGCGCTTGTTTCCAAGTTTTCACCACTTAGCAAATTTTTTCATGACTTTTTTCAATTTTTTTGTAGTTTTCAATTTTTTTGGTGATGCATCAAAGTGCCTATTGCTAGGTTTCCACTAAGATGATCATGGTTTCAAGACATTTTCTATTTCTTTGGATTTTTTTCAACATCATATATGATTTTTTTTTGGATTTTTAGAATAACTTAGAGATTACTAGTTCTCAAGCAAGATCACATCATTTTCTCTCAATCTCTAGCAAGGTGTAGGATATGATGGAGCAAAAAGCTGGTGGATAAGAAAAGATGGATAAGAAAGCAGTATGAAGCAAGTGAAAGTGATCCTGAAGGACTTGACTCTTCAAGAATAACCAAGCTAGAGAAAGATAGCCATATATAGTAGATTTTGGATAAGCAATGGAAGCAATGAGCAAGGCAACATATAGGATAAGTGAATCCAATAAGTGAGATAGCATATGGCATAAGTAGTGGAAGACAATAAGTGAGATAGCATGAAAGCATGCAGTCTAAAAGAGTAGCCATGTCAAGGGACCTATGAGAACCATGTTTTCTTTGTGTGATCAAGACCAAGGGGTCAACTAGATAGGATAGCAATGGGATGGAGAAATAAGAATAAAGTTGGGTATGAAGGATATGAACAAATGAGCAAGCACAATAGAGAATCTCATGGATAAGTTAGCCAATACACAAGGATAGCTCAACAATGTCAAGATCAAAGAGGAAGAGGGAAGAGGGGATAGATGGATGATGGAAGAATTACGCATGATGCTTGTTTACCAAGTTTTCATCATGGTACTTATCCAAGGTGCCAAAAGAAGTGGTTTTCACCATAGGAAAATTTTATTTCTCTTTACTTTTGTTATCAGGGTGCCACAAGAAGTGGTTTTCACCAAGGCAAATTTTTTCATTTTTCATTTTTTTTCTTGGATTTTTAGAAAGAGCTCAAACTTTGTCAACTTAGATAGTGCTCGTATAGGAAGAATAAGTCATGATAAGCCAAGACCATGGATAAGGTATGCTCAAATATGTTGATGGGATGATGTAAGAGAGATGGTAGTAGGAAGAATATATGGAGGATAAGAGTTTATGTATAGAAAGCAAGTGTAAGCTTTAGAGGATTTCATGAGGGTAGCTGAAATATTGGGCAAGATCAACATCGACACGCACCTTGAAGGGTGTTGGAATAATGTAGGAATCATGGAGGAAATAGCTTTAGGTTTAGATGTATAGAAGAATATAGAGTGGAAGCCTTTGTAAGCTTGAATGTCAACTTTGAAGTATTTTCAATATTCAAGTCTTTCAAAAGAGACTTTGGAATCCATATAGCTTCAGATTTTCCTTTGGATACTTTAGAGCACATGTCTTCAATAATGGGCTTAGGAACCCATACGTACTTTGGTTTAGCTCTTTGAGTAGTGGACCTTTACGGTCTCTTTTGCACATTTTATTTCTTAATATTCACATGTCAATTAGAAGAGACATAGTGAACTTTTGAAGATGGATTCATGCATTTGTGTTTGAGTTGATCATCCAAATTGCATCCAAAATACTTGAGACTTATGGATGAATAAGGCTGATATGACTAGTTTAGATGGATAGATGGGTGAAAATTTGTCAAGGATGAACATCTTTGTTGATCTTAAGGTATGATAGGAGAGCTAGGAGATGAGCTAGAAGTGAAAAATGTAGGAGATGAAGGAACATAAGGTCCAAATATAGATGGAAGGTTTGAAGGCTTTAGCTTTGATGGATAAGGACCAAGGATAGATTTTGGAGATACAAGTGGATAGTGGAAAGGGATATCAACATCTATAGAGTGAGCAACATGGTCAAAGCCATCAATAGACTCATGAGTATCTTTGATAGGAACAACATTTTTAATGGGAGCACTTGAAGCTTGAGCACAATTTTGAAGTGGATATGGAGAAGTAGAATATGAGGGGACACTTTGATCTTGACAGGTAGCTTTAGATAGCATAGGAAGAGAACTTTTCTTATAATTTTTAGTAAGCTCAAGGGAAATAGTGGAAGTGATGTCTTCATCATACTTAGTAGGTGGATAAGACATGGGATATGGAGGAGTGACATTTTGAAGGAGATGAAAGGGTGCTTGATCTTGATCTTTCTTGACATTTATAACTTTTTCTTTTTTAGAGTCCTCTTGACATAGAACCACTTCTAAGGATAAGGGAGAATAAAGAGTGAATGGAGTAGTGCTTGGAGCAGGCATAGTAGTGCATGAAGATTGAGGATTTTTAGTTGTAGTAGCATGGAAAAGGTTTGCATCCAAGTGAAGGTTAGGTTCAGTTTCTTTTAGAGGTAGCCCTTTAGGGTACACATAGTCCATATGGAAAGCACAAGTTCTTTGTTTGATGGAGTCACATTAAAAATCTTTGAAGATTTAGGAAGTTCATGCATGTTGGAAGAAGTAGAGGTGTCAAGGAAACCACCACTAGACATAGGTTCATTAATATGATCTTGCTTAAGAGAAGTATCCTCACCACATGAGTCATTAGAGATATTAGCAATCCCATCATCAATAAGATCTTGGACTTTAGGTTTCAACTTGATGCAATCTAAAGAACTGTGCTCATTATGTCAATGACAAGTACAATAGATATCCAAGAATGGGTTTCCATATGAGCTAGACTTAGGCAACATGATGAGCTTACTACTAAGAAGTGTTTGCAAGATGTGGTCATAAGAATATTCCAAGGGAGTAAAATTCATCTCAAAAGTATGTCTAGGCTCTTTTCGTTGCTTCTCAAGTGCATAACATGCATCCATGTATTCATCATTGTCTTGGTCAAAGATGGGTCTATCATGAAAGCTTGGTATAGACTCAAAGGAGGTATCACTTTCTTGTTCTCTAACGAGGTCTTTAGATCTAGAAGATGAAGACATTTGATGTCTTGGAGTAGAATATGTAGACCTTGAAGAAGATGACCCATGTGTATGTAAAGGTATTAAGGGATATTCATTTCAAAACGTAATCTTCTCCTCTAACGTTTTCTCAAGTTTAGACTTCATTTCTATCATGCACTTAGAGAGATGAAGGTAAGAAAGATCATTTGTTTCTTCTAATTCTATGTATTAAGCATATAGATCTTGAAACTCTTTAGTGGCATGGAGGATATCATGATCATCTAGATTTGGTTGAAGTTTGGTAGCACAAGGCTTGAATTCCATAGTGGTAGAGAGATAATCAAGCATGAAGGAGACTAGAGGAAGCTAAGAAGGTGACACAAGATAACTTGACCTCAAAACTAGATAGGTATATTATTCACTTGTCAATATAGTAAAGACAGAGTAAAGTGACTTGTCAAGAAAAGTGTCCAAGCAGTTTATGACACTAGTGACTCAAGTCAAGAGCTAGGCAAGAAGCCAAATAGCCAAAAAGATAAAGCAAGCAGAAGAGGGAGTCTCAACAGCTAACTTATAGCTCTCTATCTATGACATGCAAAGGCTATGAGATGGTGGCTCTCAAATGAACCAAACTATGCAACCCTTGCAAGGTGCACCATAGAATGAGAGATTCAAAGAGTAGAGGCGAGAATGTCAATATCCAAGAATCTAGAATAAAATCCAATGAAAATGCAAGCTATTCTAAATGAAATGCAAGATAACAAAGAGAACTAAGCTAAAGCATAAATGAAACTAAGCTAAAAAGTATGCCATAATGTAAGTAGATTGAGCGATAAGCTAAAATGCAAAAATGCAAGAATGCTCCAAGTCTCCAAAATCACCAAGAAAACCTACAGCATAACAATAGCATGAGAGACTAAGATTTTTTAATGAGAGAGCCTTCCCTTTTAAAGAAAAATGGACAGTAGAGATTAAGAGGCAACAGAGGAATAATCAAGGGAGGAGAATACATCTTGAGTGATCCATGTGTACAAGCATCTCAAACAATTACAATTAATGGTTGACTTTTGAGAGGGTTTGAAATGTGTGGAGGAGAATTAAATTTATTTTAAAAATACAAGATTCCTCTCACATGGAAAATTGTGTATTCATGTGTAGACAAAAATGTCTTTTCTTTTATTTCTAAAATAGGAACAATGCTTTATGTGTGCACACTTAGGATAAGAGATGAGTGGGGAATTTTAATTAATTAAAAGGGGGAAATGTTCTATTAATTAAATATGAACTTAGAATAAAGTGGTCAAACTATAGGATAAAATCAAATAAATTGGTTTTTGGAGATTTGATCAAGGATAAGCATCAGATAAATTATGCAAAAATGATAGAAAGGGGGCTCATAGTCTAGATGACCATTTTTGGGTGATTATAGTTTCAATTTACATTACTCATATGGTTAAGATTGTTTAAAGTTGTTATTTGTGATAGTAGTTGAATAACTGATTCACCCCCGGCCCCACTCTCAGTTATATCAGTGGACTATATATTCTAACACATTGTTGGTAGGGATATCTAGGAGTTGATTATGCTCTATCCATCTTTTGAAGTCAATAGTTGCTTGTGATAAATGTTGTATTCTCCTAAAAATTTCTCGCAGGTTTACTATAACATTGAAATCTCCCCCTATGAGAATGTTTTCATTGTGATAATATCTCATAAATATGCCTAATTCTTCCCATAAATGATTCTTATTTTTTGTTTGTATAGGCCCATATACATTTATTAAGAGGATTTGGAGTTTTTTTTTTGTACTTTAACTTTCCATCCCATTTAGTTGTGATTCGAGATTATCATATCTAATATTATTCTCCTCGGGTTCCATATTAATTTTATCCCTCCTGATGCTCCATTATATGACTATTTTCCAGCTTCCCAATTTCCTTCCTAATTTGATAGCTTCTTCTTTATTAAGTTTAGTTTCTTGTATGAGTACAATTTCATATTCAAATACAGATATATTGCATTTTAATAAGCATTTTTTTCTAGGGACATACCTCTAGCATTCCATGTTGTAATCCTCATACTGACATGGGAAGGCTCTTCCCCTTCCTTGCTTTTAGATTTTGAAAAAAAAATTCTTTGTTCTCTTGCTTGACCATCTACCTCTCTTATCTCTTTGAGTGATTTCCTCCCTCATTTTGATTTTTGTTTACCACGTCTTGGTGTCTTGATACCCTCCTAGTTCATTGCTATTCCAATATTTTGTATATTCTTTTAAGCATTGTTAATGCTTGTTGTATTGTTTTCTTCTTCTGTATTTTCCTTTTCCCCTTCTATTTCTTTAATGATCTGGTATGCTAGATCCATATGGTTTTCCTTAATTTGTGCTCTACCCTCTTTTGATTCTTCCTTATCATTGATCTATTCTAGATCCACCATAATTCCATATTCTTCCCAATCTTTCCATAGTTCTACTTGTTCTTGACTTGTACTATGTATCTAATTATTTCTAGTTCTTATTAATGCTTCTTCTTCTACTGAAAGTGAAACTTCTTCCTTATTTCTAGGTTCCTCATCCTTTTGAATTTCCTTACTGGCTATTACTTCAAATGGATCTATTCCATTTGTTGGGGTTTCCCAAAATTTGTACTTTTTTATTATGACATTGCTCCATTGTGTTGTTGATGCTAGTGGAAGTATACCTTATTTTCCCTTTTCTAAGTTCTCTACTACATTAGGTTCCACATTATTATTTCTGATTTCCCTTAAGGTTGAACCTAATTGAGCTCCCTCCTTGTTTAGATTGGGAGTGTTCAACCCATCTTTTGGAGAATCCCTTGTTGTGAAAAGCCATCCATTTTCAATATCCTCAATATCTTGGTCATTGTTCTCTTTCTGAGCAGGCATCTCTACATACTTACTTTGTGATACCAGTCTATCCATCTCTGGGTGATGATTCTTTTCCAACTTCTAAAGCTTATTATATGCCTCTTTTTGTTGTAAGATCTATTTGATCGACGGTGTCATTAATCTTGTGTGATTTCTTCATTGAATTGCATAATGCTCCCCATATTCTCCTCAATTTCCTTCATTTATATTTCCAAATGCTTTGAGACTTCCTTTAAGCTTGCAATTTTTATATTTAGTAAATTTAGTAGATTGACTCCTTCCATATATCTATGTTGTGTGATCTAATTGATGTCTTCTTCCTTTTATTTTCTAGATTTCTTTTCAATGCTTCTGAGTACACTTTGTATAACCTCTAGTTCAGTAATGTCACCTTCTTCAATCTCAATGTTTGGGTACTAAGAAGGTTCTCTATATTATTTTTTTGTTTGATCTCTCCTTTTCTAAAATTACAGTGTTGATCATTTGTAGCCAATTCTAGATGATGTTCATCTATACTAGTATCTAGACTGATTTCCTCAAAATCCAAATTGTTTGTTGCCACCCTTCTCTCATTTTTTAGAACTTTTATATATCTGATTTTCCCTTGATATTTAGAGAATTTTATTTTATACAGTGATTTATTTGTGATAATTTTTATATATTTGTGTTGATAGTATTTAGGTTTTACTGTAACTAAGAGTTTTACTAATGAAGATTTGATGTGATGAGGCTCATAACCCTTGATCCCTCCTAATAAATCTCCAATTTGTATGAAAATTTTGATATCACATAATTCAACAAGGATATTGTTTAAATTTATCCATATTGGAATCTCAAGAATGCTCTTTGAGATGTCATTAAAATTAGGTTTCCATTTTTAAAAAATTGGACTATATCCACTAATAAAATAAAGAGAATTTTTAAGTAAATAAGACCCAAAGTTTAAATCTTTACAATGCAAAAAAACTAACATATCTGTAAGAAAAGTTATAGTTACCTATTTGGAGTCCAAGGAGTTGAACCAATTAACCAATTTTGTCCTTTTTTATTTTGGTCTGGTCCATACCGCATATAGACCCCTTTCTTTATAGTCAAACCATTTGTCTTCACTAGTCTTATTACTGATTATGATAGTAGGGTCTTCCATTTCTTCTAATTTTTGGCTCATGTGTAGCTGGGTTTGAACTACTTTAGGATTATGGCAAGAAAAGTTCCCAAATCATAAACGTGGTTGAGAAATTGAAGTTGTTAAATCTGAAAGATTTAGGTTAGGGTAAAGATTTGAATGGTTTCTAGAGTTAGGGTTAATAGGAACACTATTTTTTGTTCAGACATTAGGGGGTTTGGGAATGATTTGTGATATCGAACTATTCACTCTATTTAGGGCTTGTCATTCCTTGGCACCACTCTTCAAATTTATATTGCTTCTAATCTCTTAGATGCTTTTGTATTCTTGGCATATTTTGTTTTCTCAAAAAAACTTGCTTGACTCTTCTGTCACTCTTTTTTGCCTAGGCGTTGTGCCAAGTTACCCTAGGGTTCTTTGATGTTTTTGTACTTCAAATCATTTTCGTTTTGAATCTCCTTCCTAGAATGAGCTTTCTCCCATCCTTCTTCCTCCTCATGCTTATGATTGCTTATTATTGTATGTGTGTGAGGGTTTGTGATCACTGGAGTTGTATGCTTACGATTTTTCTCAATGATTTCTCTATTTTGTTCCTCATGTTGTTTTATGAGAGCATTAAACTAATTTTTTAGAGGAATTCGGTCGATTTTTTCTAGTGATGGGAGCTTTGTCATTCTTGTAGGGAAGATAGATTTTTTTGAATAGTGTTGTCATCGAGAGCTAGGGTTTCCATTCTTTGGAACTTTGTGTTTTACAAGATTTTGCTTTTTTGCATATTTCTTGTTTTACCATTTTTTTCCACTTTAATTTAATAATTGATAATAAAAAATTCCATATTATTTATTTGTATTTCTCTTATTATTTTTTCATATTAGATTTTTTGATGGGATTTTTTAATGATTTTTTTATATTTGATAAAATGAATTTAAATAAATAATACGTATTAATCTATTTAAAAGATTGTAGTAAATATTATGTTATTTAAATTGAATAATTAATAATCTAAATAATCTAATTTGTTCACATAAAATTATATTTTTTAAAAATAATTTTTCATAATAGATATTTTGGTGAGGTTTTTTAAATGATTTTCTTTTTCATATTTGATAAAATGAATTTAAATAAATAATATTTATTAATCTATTTAAAATACTTTAGTATATATTATGTTATTTAAATTGAAAATTATTAGTAATCTAATTTGTTCACATAAGATTATATTTTAAAAATTAATTTTATAATCGAGTACCTATCAGCTTATCGTTGTAAGCACAAAAGCGCACAACTACTAGTAATTATATTATTGGGATCTTTCTATTAATGTGATCAACCATGGTAAAACAAATTTCACAATTGAGGAATTTGTCGTAAATGCTTAATATTATTTGAGATCAATAAGCCACTCTGATGGTGTTAACATCAAAAGTCTTTGAGAACATAATGTACAATATTGACAATAATAAACTGACCACAAACTCATGTCTATACCCTTTTTTTTGTCACTCAAGCCAACTTAGATATTGTAATATCCCCTCACATTCCCTCCTCGAATGGATTTAGTAATGAATAATAAAGATAAAATTAATAGTTAAAAATATAATATTTCTAAAGCAATACAATATTATATAAGATGATAAATAATAATATAGTATACTTTGTCAAAAATAAGACAAATAATTAAAAATAAATTTATTATTAATTATCTCATTGATGGAGTGTACTAATATAACATAATATAATAACTAGCAGTCACAAGCTTTTGTGCTTGCAACATGAGCCGATAGGTGTTTACTTTAAGTAAGATAAATTTAATTTTATAATAAATCAAATAAATAATATTTAGCTATTTAACTTATCATATACTAATAAATTATCATCTAAAAAGTATTCCCATAAAAATCTATTATGAAAAACTAATAGGAAAATAATATGAAAAAAATAACACTTATAAAGTAGAGGAAAAAATATAAACTAAAATTAATTATAAAAACTAAAAACTAAAGTAAGGGAGTCCCAATGCTTCACCTCTGTGAGCATCACTTAGATCCAATGACTCCTAAGTGTTCTATTTATTATCATGAGAGATGGATTCTTGTAAATCACTACTCATTAAACATGAGTCACTAAAAAACTACATAGTTAAACCCTGATAACAATATCACAATTTAACTTGCTATAGAAAAATATCTCCTACTTATTAATTTAAAGTCTATTAGCTTAAATATATGAATAAAATGGTGTGTACCTTTGGTGAAATGGTGGGGCTTCTTGCATGTAGTGCCTACAACCAAGGTTCAAGTCTCAATAGGGTCGCTCTGTACTATGGTTCTTAATTGAGAGTTGTCTTTGACCCTTGGTGAAATAGTTGGGCTTCTTGCCTGTAGTGCTTACAACCAAGGGTTAAAGAACATTGTTGGCTTCAGCCTATTACCCCAAATTTTTAGAGAATAAAAAGGAGGCTCTAATAAGATGGGAAAAAAATTAGGCCTAAAGAAGCAGGAGGATTAGGAATTAAAAATCTAGAATGGCATAATGAAGCATTAGGCGCAAAACAAGTCTGGAAATGTATCAAGAAAGAGACAACAAATGAGCAAAAATTTTGTATAATAAATATTTGAGTGCAATAGATAGCGCATCATTATTAAGAACTAGGAACCCCCCACCCCAAAGGTTTTGTAGCATGGAGTTTTGTGCTAAAATGCCACCCCTTGATTTTGAAATATGTAACATGGGATATAGGTAGAGGTGATAAAAGCCTTATTCTAGGAAGACTCTTGGAATGGGCACCCCCCACTAGATCAATCTGATATAACTAACAATGCAAAAAATCTATTAATATCAGTATGGCGAACCTAGGTTGAGGATTATATCCAATATGATCCCTCAAATGAAGAAGCCCCATGGAGATGGAAATCCTTAGAAATAGAGGTCTTAACCTTGTAGACTAGGAGAAATTAGAATCTATTCTTAGAAAGCATCCAATCAACTATTAAAATAGGGAGGACAAGCTCATCTGGGCAGCCACCAAAGACAGAATTACAAGGTAAAGGAGTGTTATAATCAAATAATCAATTCACAAAGGTGGGAAGCAATTAATATTCTTGTAAATCTATGTTGGGAACCAGTAGGACTACCCAAAGCAGGTATCTTTCTTTGGGTAGCCTCTCAAAATTGAATCCTAATAGCAAATAGAATTAGGAAAATGGGATTTGAAGGCCCTTTGAGATGCACCATCTACAAAGAAAAATAAAAAACTACAGAGCATCTCTTGTACCAATGTAAATATGCTAAGGAATGTTGGGAATGGCTTTAACTTAAATTGAACTAGTCAGCCCCACTTCCAGGGAAGTGGCAAGACCACCTAGTAGGGTGGCCTAAAAAAACAAATAACAAAGTATATGGAAAATTTTGGAACATCACCCTAGCTATCCTAGCATGGGAGATATGGAAGGAAAGAAATAGATGGGTCGTCAATGACGAAGAACTCAAAAATTCATCTCTCTTTAACAAGATTGAAGCAAATATTACAGAAGTTATAAATTGCAATCTTAGAAAAACTACAAAAGAAGAAGGTTCCTTATCAAATTGGGATGCAAAAATGAAAAAGAATTGGCAACATCTATTTAATCCACCTCTCATTTATAAAAATAAGATAAGTATAGCCAGAAAAGAATGCAAATGGGAACCCCCACCTAAAGGATGGAAGAAAATTTTGATGGAGCCTCGAGAGGTAACTCAAGGGAAGTAGGAATAGGGTGTATAATTAGGGAGGAATCCAGAAATTGGATCATGAAATGAGCTAAGCCCTTGGGAATAGTCTTGAATAATATTGTGGAATTAGAATCAGTACATGAAGGGCTAAAATAGAGTATAAAATTAAAAATCAAGAAGATTATAATCAAAGGAGACTCTCAGATCATCCTTAATCACTTAGAAAAGGGAAAACCCCTAATTAGATATTAAATTCAAAACTAGAGAAAATTATCAACCTTTTGGATAAATTGGAAGAAGGTTTATACACATATATAGAGAAGGTAATATAGAAGTAGACCTATTGGCTAACAAAAGAATGAAAGGAGAGAACATTCATTTGGTTAATCAAATTTAGTTCTCTGAGGTAATCATGAATCTTAGACCTTTCAAGCATTCTCCTTTGGCATTAGGTTATATGATTATCTCATTATGTGTGAATTTTGTTCCTCAATTTCATCTCATGTGGTTTTCATCACTCAGATAACTTGTGACCTCAAGAACTATTTTTAATCAATCCATCACGTAGCTTGAACCATTACCTATATGTATCTTGAATGTGTAATCACTCTATTCTTTCTAGATCTTTCTCGACTTTGTAGAAAGCTTCTATAAATTGGTGTTGGGTCATTTTACCTGTATATTTTATCTAAGGTATCTAGCTATTAGCTAGGCTAGGTGTTAGCATGGATACTAATATTAGTATGTGCCATACTATAGAATTTTGTACTATGGTTTTTCGAGGTAATGTGAAGCCTGAGAGATGGACTTGTTTTCTCAATCTCATAGATGATATGAGGAGGGTAGCCATTAGCAAGGTTTTGGGCAGTGTCTTTAATTATGACTTTTCATGGTGAACTAATAGCGACATTATAGGTGTCTAGATTGGATGCCTAGTTAGGGAAAAAGTCAGAAAATGGGATATTATCTAGCTCTTCTATAACATCTTTGTTCCTATCTAGTTGGTAGGTCTAGAACAAGTGGTCTTCAGCATCGATGAGAAGCTCAAAATTTCTTTGTTGGAAGCTTACATGGCTCACCCGCCAGGGAATTTTGAGCTTGCAATTGTACCTAGATGCCCCTCATTGGTCATCTAGGATAATATCCTCTCTCTTTTGTGAATGGCCTATGATGGAAGCCAGTGTTTAGTTCCTTCTACGTTGGAGAGGTATTGTGGAAGATTTTTCTAAGGATTGGCTCTTGAATTATCTACATGTCTTTGATGCTTACATTCATCCGGGAGTGGATTTTGCAGATTTGGAAGTCGTGGAGTTTTGCCTTCCAAATTTAGACAAGTCGAGCAGATCCAGAAACACCTTTGAATTTCTTCCTAGATCTCGGGCCAAAGATATTAGGGAAGCTTCTGAAATAATCATGGTTTTTTGGAAGAAGGATGTTGGTGCGTAGATGGGGTCATTGGTCTAGTTTTGACCATTTTTTGGTGTTCCTGATACTCTTGCGATTGTAGTGGCTCTTTCTCCTTCATTATGGTTTGGCATTAGGGTTGTGTTTTCTATTATTTTTTAGGGTTATATTCTGTTAGGGCTCTTCGGTTAGGGCAATAGTGCTCTTATATTCTGTATATTTGCAAATTTTAGGCTTTTACATTTTATCCTGGGTTATTTTTTTGGTTGCTTCTTAGTAGTGGGTAGCTCTTTTGCTCGTTTGGTTATAGTATATTTCTCTGGGTCATATGTATATCTATCATATCACAAATATAAATGTTATCTTTTCTTGGGGTTATCTGTGTTTTCTTGGTATACTCAGGCTTGGCCCCTTTTGGTGGCTTGTCTTCTTGCTTTGATCTTGTAATGCTTAGCTCTTCGAATTTATCTATGATTGTTCCTAATTGAACTGATATGGTTCTGTTTGTTTTCTCAATGATGGTTTGTTAATCGATGATCTCAAGTTGATATCCCCTATTTTAGCAACATCACTAGCTGGAAAATATTTAATTATCAGATTCACTCACCAAGTGTTTAGTAATTTGTTTGGTATTAACATTAATCTACTCTTAACTCTGGCTTTATGTTGTCCTATTCAATCTATAGGATACCTTTATTATTTTAACTAATCAAATCTGGTATTTAGGGTTATTTTCTTAACTTCTTTACTAATTACACTAACATCACTCTTTAGCTAAGTTTCTTGGTAGCAGGAGATCATGGTGTTATTTTTAGTACTAGAAAGATTGTAGAGTCTCTGCAAGTTATCATGGTCCTGGACGGTTCTCTTTTCCCCAATCACTACACTTCTGATGTTTTTGGTTCGGTCTTGTGCCCATCTATTTTGATCCTTTATCTTTTTGAACCATGTTTTTATTTTGTATTGAAAATTATGGCACTCTCATTTCGATATTGTGCACAAAAACTCAAATGGATAGTTGTAAACTGGGGATGCCCCTTTTGAACATGTAATATTGTAGGACTTCAGTCCTAAACTAGATTAGAGATTTTCCTCTCCATTCTTTTCTACCAGTGCTTGTTTGAACAAAGTTACTTGGATGTTTTTTAATTATTTAATTAATATAATCAAAAGGCTTTGGTCATTTTTCGAGAGATATATATATATATATATATATATATATATATATATATATATATATATATATATATATATATATATATATATATAATCATTAAAAACAATAAAAAATAAACTAATTTAAAATCTACCAACTTAAATATACAAAAAAATAATCATTTAAAAATAATCTTCATGAAAAACTATTATGAAAAATTAATATGAGAAATTTAAAAAAAAACTTTAAAAAAGTAACTCCCACAAAATATCATATTGGCTAAACTAAAAAATATGAGAAATTTTTAAAAAAAACTTTAAAAAAGTAACTCCCACAAAATATCATATTGGCTAAACTAAAAATCAATATTTAAATGAAAAATTATACTAATTTAATAAATTAATTAAAATAATTTAAAAGCTATAATTTCAATCATACAAATATCTTAATCGCTAATCCTATTCGCTAAACTCAAAATCAATATCTAAAGTAAAAATCTAAACTACTTTTAAAAATAAATAAATAACTAAAACTTTAAAATATATATATATATATATATATATATAAACTAAAAACTAAACTAATTTAAAGTCTATTGGCTTAAATATACGAATAAAATAATTATATTAAAAATCTACAAAAATTAATATAAGAAATATAAAAAATATATAGTTAAAAAAAGGAACTCCTCCCACAAATATCCTATTGACTAAACTAAAAATTAATATTTGAAATAAAAAACTAAACTAATTTAAATAATTTAAAAATTAAAATTTCAATCAATTTTAAAATTAAAAATAAAGAAAAATATGAGTTAAAACTAGAGATAACAACTAATTAATTTTCTAAATAAATAATAAAAAAGAAGAGTTCAAAGTATAGATAATTTATAAATTAAATACAAGAGTAAAAAATGGAGATAAATAAATAAGAAAAAACCAAGAGTTAATAGTGTAGATAATGAATAATTAATTTAAATAAATAGGCAAAAAAATAAGAGTTAAAGTTAGAGTGAGATAAAATTGGTCGAAAAATAATTAACGGCAAGGGCTAATAGTTTTCTGGTCAAAGCTTAACAATTTTTTGGCCAAAAAGTAATTTTACTGGAACAAAGATATAGCGTATCAGCTAAATAAATGAAAAATTATACCAATTGAAAAAATAAATTAAAATAATTTAAAAGCTAAAACTTCAATCATACAAATATCTTATTCGCTAAACTCAAAATCAATATTTAAAGTAAAAATCTAAACTAATTCAAAAAATAAATAAATAACTAAAAATTATAAAAATAATTATAAAAACTAAAAACTAAACTAATTTAAAGTCTATTGGCATAAATATATGAATAAAATAATTATATAAAAAAATCTCCAAAAACTAATATAAAAAATTAATATGAGAAATTTTTTTTAAAAATATAGTAAAAAAATAGGAACTCCTCCCACAAATATCCTATTGACTAAACTAAAAATAATTATTTGAAGTTAAAAAAAAAAAAAAAAAAACTAATTTTTAAAAATTAAAAATTAAAACTTCAATCTATTTTTAAAATCAAAATTAAATAAAAAGAAAGAAAAACATGAGTTAAAAGTGGAGATAACAACTAATTAAATTTTTAAATAAATAGAAAAAAAAAATAAGAGTTCAAAGTATAAATTAATTTATAAATTAAATACAAGAATTAAAAATGGAGATAAATAAATAAATAAGAAAAAAATGAGTTAACGATGTAGATAATAGCTAATTAAATTAAATAAATAGGAGAAAAAAAAAAGAGTTAAAAGTGGAGTGAGATAAAACTGGTCGAAAAATAATTAACATTAAGGACTAACAATTTTTGAGTCAAAGGTTGACAATTTTTTGGCCAAAAAAGTAATTTAGATATAGCCTATTGACTAAATTAATTACAATAAATAACAATAATTAATCTAAGCTTTGATCGTTTATTGATCCAAAAAAATAAAATTATCAAATACGAAAAAAATAATCATTTGAAAAAACCCCATCAAAAAATCTATTATGAAAAATTAATAAGAGAAATATGAAAAAAAATCGTCTCTAACAAATATTCCATTGACTAAATAAATTATAAAAACTACAAAATAATATTTAAAGAACTAAACTAATATAAATATTAAATTAAAATAAGAAAAAACAATAGTTAAAAGTGGAGATAACAACTAATAAATATCAAAACAAGATAAAAGTGTAGTGAGATAAAAATTGGTGGTAAATAATTAACGAGAAGGATTTAAAATTTTCCGTCAAAATTTCAATTTCCGAGAACAAAGTTCCCACAAATAGCCTATTGGCTAAAAAATATTATAAATATAAATTAAATTTATACAAAAGAATGTAATATTTTAACTATTATTTATTGCCTATATAATAGTACAATAATAAGATAATAAATAACCATCACATGATATGGACTAAAATGATTAAATATATTATGTAGAAAATAGGCAAAGTAAAACATAGGAAACAAATTACACAATATTGAATATGCATGGATTCCGAGTAAAATTGACATCGTGAATATTTGTTTCCAAGTAACTAATGTCTCAGGCATCGATAACATATAGGTGACAATGCAATTTCATTAAGGAAAGACTAAAATAAACGTAAGTGTTCTAAAGGTGTGATGACGATTAAATAGTCGCATTGCTTGATGGAAGAATAAAGAAAGATATATCTACAAATCATCGGAGGGGAGGAAAAGAAAAAGAAGAAGAGTGGGAAGAAGAGTGGGAAGAAGACAAGCAGCAGAAGCATTTGTGATAAATATATAAAAGCCAACTCATCAATATATACAAATTAGAGTTTCATCTACCAATCGCAAGGGAGACTAATAGCATTAGAAAATCTCATGCACTAGAAAGCAAAGGAGTGAAGATTGTCGGATTCGAATACACTCAGCATAGAAGCTCATTTCTACATAAGATCATAATTACGCTACAGGCAAGAACGATTCTAAAAGAGTTATTCCAATGGACTACATCAACATTGAGTTAAAGACATACAATCTTTATTTCTCCTATTGTGGAAGGTGATGGGATTCAACAAGTTGAGACAATATAGACAAACAATGAAGAAAGCAAAGCATAGTAAGACGGGAAGAACAAGGGCCACGTCCCAATTATCCATTGCCAATCACATCGAAGGACAAACAATCAGAGTCATCATCGAAAGACCAATAATATCAAGGCCACCCTTCAACATCACACACTAAGCTTTGACTACTTAGGTGGATGTGGGCCCAGTTCTACTTACCCTTTCACTCTCGTTTAGTTTTGTGCACTTTTTCGTCAATTTTTCAAACAAGTTTGAGAATATTTATCTTTGTGCGGGATTAAAGAAAACAAAAATGACAATCCCAAATAGTGCAGAAGATGGGGTTAGAGGGGCCCGCACAATCTACCTAAGCTGACATTGAATGAGTTTGAGCATAGAAGGAAGCCTTCTCCTCATTCGACATTTTTTGCTCATTCGACACGCACAAGGGTACAAAAGACCGACAATGTGGTGGAAAGCACGAAAACATCCTGCAACGTAACATCATAGGGTAAAATTCCTTCTTCCAAAGCCCTATGAGGATGCACAAACACGAAAAACAACTTTAGTGCGAGATTGCAAGAAGAATTTCTCTTTCTTCTGTCGCGCAAAGGCAGAAAACACATGCCACAAAATTGCAGCATGAAAACATCCTATTGAACACAGACATGTGATGTCACAAAACATGAAAACACATAATAGTTTCGATTTGCCATGCCCATGGAATGAGCAAAACATGTCAAATGAGTAGAAAAAGCTTTCTACGACACCCAAACTCATTCAATACACAAAAATGCACAACAATTTTGTCATGTGCAACATCACACCAAGAAAGCTCCTCCCTTCAGTTTGACCTAGGATCATGCACAAACACGGAAATGCACGTGGGTTGAAATTGAAGTGTATTTTTGTGCTCTCCAAGACATCAGAAGTCTTTTGTTTAGGCTGAGGTTTCTTGATGCGAAGTTATACCAATGTATTTTTGTGCTTGTGTAGGATCACAAGTCAATTGTGAAGGATGGAAAATCATGTTGTGATCTTCTGAAAAGCACAAAAATGGACTAGTGCAAGATCGCAACATGATTTTACATCCTTCATAATAGACCCTCAATGTTGTGCAAGCACAAAAATGTATTGGCGCAACATCACACCATGATTTTCCTTCCCTTCAAACAAGTCTACGATCATGTTAAAAGGTTGAAAACACACTAGCACAAGATACATGAACTATTAAATGGTTTAATGGAGAATTGGTGGCAGTAGGTGAAATTAAAACATTGATACTTAATGGTGAACATATGGGGTTAAATGGAATTGTGAAAGTTATAGAAGCAGCCCGAGACAACAGAATATGGTGGACCCCACAACACAACACACTAGGGGGTCAAAGCTTATTGTGTTATGTTTAAGCCATGCAATAATATCCAAGCAAGGGAGAACTGGTCTCTTCTTTTGATATTTATAGTGACGTGTTTTGAGCATTGGTCTAATCTGGCAATTCAAGTAGATATAACACACTCGCAACACAAGATACTAGCCGTTAATTATTGAACAAGAGAATAAAAAATGCCATTAAGAGATATTATGTGCACTCTAGAGTAAGGAGAAATATAAGGAGTAAGTGCAAATATTATATAAGATGGTAGGAGTAGATGTCCATCTGTCATAATAGTTGGAAGGGGTAAATAGTGTGGATCTACGTTCAATGAAAGAAGTGTTATAAAAAAATTTAAAAATTAATAAGTGTTACAAGTGTGACCATTCGTACAACTAGAAGACTACATCAAAAATAGACTATTGAGCCACTCTAGATATCATGAGATTCATAAGGACAATTATTTTTCCCAACAAATCAAATAAAATATTTATTATCTTTGTTGACTCCAAATCCATATCAAAATAATATAGAAGCAAAGGTGATTATTCTAAATTTCTAAACCAATTCAAGACAGGGACATTACAGATATCTAGATAACACATTGATGGTCATATAACATCAATAGAAGTCATTATAGTCATCAATTGATTACTCATTGCCTTATGAACACTAGGGGTGTAGCATGTCCCTCTCCCCATTCAGAGAAGCATTTCCTTCAATGTTGATAATTCTACACATCTTTAACTTCCCAATTGTCAACTCCAATCAACCAATTCTTCGATTGAATGAGATGTAATAAAAAAATTAGGCCCCAAATATCAAGTTGAAAATGACTGTTGGTTATTCATACCCTCCGGGATGAATATTAATAATTGTTAGCATTCACCAAACTAGTTGTTGTGTTGACACAAGGCGTTCCACCTTGTATGCTACATGTATAGCCACATGGGAACACTTATAAAAGTCCCTACAAATTGGGTTCCCAATTGTAATAGTGTTTGGCATTTTTAAGGTGAATTGTTTGGCTTTGATTATGTTGAATATGGTCCTCAACTAATCTGACCTTGTCGTGGGCTTGTAATAGATAAATGATAGTGTTAAGTTCTATAATAGTGTGTGGTCTTGACCATATAACTATTGGGATGTCACCTTTTTGATACACCGCCTAAAACTATAACCACTTTGAAACTAGGTGATGTAAGAATATTTGGTTGCACTTCCGATTATAATAACTAAACTATAAGGAAACTCGGGTGCAGAAACAGCTTCCTACACTAATCTCTTAAAGAAAGTATTGTGCAAATTCCTATTAAATCCTTATAATTTCATATTTGATATTATGTAAACAATAATATTGCAGTCAACCATGAATACAAAAAACAAATAGAGAAAGAAAACACAAACACAAAGATATGCCGGTGGGGAAAAACATTTCGGTAAAACAACCCCACCCCTCCAAAACCTACACAATGCATTATCTTCAACTCAAAAGGTTACAACACACTTGTAGTGCAAGTTCTTTCACGACACAGAAGAGCAATCCAATAGCAACCAACAATACACTTTTTCCACTCTCATATCTACAAACCTAAAAGTGTTTATATCTTCACCCATCATCAAATCGTCCAGAGATAGCTCTTATGCGTCATAGGAATCCGTTGTAACTGTTTCAGCCATGATCTCCTTACACACAATTCAAGATGTCAACACATACAAGTGGACTGACACATCAACATGCCAACTAGACATATACACTCACACTTAATTACATTATTTGCAAAAAATGTATTTACAAAACAAATAATAAGAATAGGAATTATCCAAGGTTGACACCTTATTCCTAACATAAACCACGTGTCTATACATACCTTGTTTAGGCATGCTTTTCTATCCTTTAAGTGGAAAACCATGAAGAAGTCTTCTAACATAATGTTTTCTTCAACAAAGGTACAACAACGAAATCAAAATAGTCTATCATATACTTTCCCATGGTGAGCTAATACTATGGAGTTTCCAAAAACAATTAACTATACCATCATTGCAATCAAAACATAGAATTATGGGGTTTGGTAGACAACAATTTTATTATTTTTCCAATTAATTGTTGTTATGTAGACTTATCAAGTCAATCAATATTGTTACCTTGTATTATTTCAATAAATCCCTTACCTTGAGCGTTTGTGTGTTGTTACTATGTAATAGTGCATAAAAACATATGGTTGGGCGTCTTGTAAGGTTTCCACTACCACTACCACAATCGTTTTTATCCATTTCCTACTCATTAATATACCCTATATAAGAAAAAATTATTCTCATCACAATCATGTCCTTTGTTGCATTCCTTGTTCAAATATGATCATTCTCTCTTTTATTTGTTAAGTTGCCAATCTCAAAATTTGAGGAAATGGTGATTAGGGATCCTCCTATCTCCCTCTCCAGAGGGAATTCCTCCATTATGTTGGACAAAAAAGATGTCTTCCTCCTTTGACATAAGCATTGTGTTGGACATAGAACTAGATATGATTCATATCTAATATGGTTCTTCAAACCCCCCAACAACAATGTCTTCAAATTTTCCTCAACACTACCCAATCTCAAATTAAGTTTGGAACTAATGAATATAACCACTAGCAAAACATGTGTGCTTTAACTTGGTAAGTTGATTGAAGCAACTATCCATAAGATTGCCACTGCTATGTGTAGTTACTCCTTGAAAATAGACATGTAACAATACACCTCTTGTTTGTCGTTTCTTTACATAGTCAACAATTCTCAATTAATTGGTCAAGATCCACATATAAGGATGCCAACACAACATTTTTTTGTCAATGAATATTTTTTTTTAAATGCTCCAATTGGCCAAGCTAATTGATTATATCTTTGACTTCAAATTTATACATATTCATCTTTGTTGTGAGATACCAAACCTCATATGAATGATTATCAAACTTGAGATCTAAGTTGAATACACACGCATCATGTCCCTCAAAAACATCAATTTCCCCCAACTACTTATTACGTGAATCTTCTCCCTTATAGTTTATAACTCTCATAAGGGAATCCATCTTCCTCTCTCATGAACTATTATATGCCTTCAGTGATGAAATGTCTTCCTTAAACTTGGTAATTCCATCCTCCATATAATTAGTACAAGTATCCTCAATTTCCATATATAGTATGAAGATTTTTAAGTATGTCCTTTTTGCCTCTTGTGGCAAGTCATGCCATGATTGAAAAATATATTTTGCAATTAATAACAAAAAGCAAGTCTAATAAATTTTTAAATGATCAATAACTTACTAGGGCTTAGATCTAACTTCCTAGAAAAAAAGAATCAAGAGTTCTACTAATTTTAGCCTTGGGAGCCAAGATGGTGGAAATCCTAATTTTGTAATAAACCACTAATATAACTCAGTTTAAAAAATCTACTATAGCTTGCGAGGGTGATCTCGCTTTCCTAAAAAAATCCAAGAATTTTGTTAATTCGTAGCTTTGGGAGAAAATTTGGTGTAACCTCTAAATTTGCTATAGCTTGTGCTATGCTCACAATGGCCTAACATCAATAGTATAGCAACTTCAATATGGCCTTGAAAAAGTCTTTACAATGCCAAGATCATACTCCAATATTGCCAATGAATCAAAATAGCAAAACAGGGGCAATATGCTACAAATGCTTGAGATCAATTAACCATTTCAAGGAGACAAGCCTCCAAAAGTCTCTAAGAAAGACGCGATTCACAATGTTATAATAATAAACTAACCCCATGTCAACTTAGATACCTAGAAATAGCACCTAGTTATAGTCATATGAGTACTATATAATTAAGTGTGTAGCACCAACTACAAGACAAGAAGTTCTAAAGAGAGCGAAGACAACTCCTTACCATATACTAGGGCATAAGGTACAAACTAACGTTTTTCTTTCGATTTTTTTCCATCTGTGTAGCATTCTCAAAATCTAGCAGATTGTTCCAAACTAGGTAGATAACCCACTAATCTGGGATTTTGTTCCAATAAACTATTTTTGTTCTAGATGGAAAAACGAAGATGCAAGTCTCAAAAGACCATAAACTGCATATAGAAACAAAAAATTACAAACCTAGAAACTTATTTTTACATTTTCTTATCTGTACAAAGAAACAATTCGTTAACAATAGCAACAAACCAAGCTGAACAGCAAGTCGAACAAAATCTACCAATGCTAAAGATTGAGCTTTGTTATATTAACTTTGAAAAGTACAACTTGTTACATGCAAGAATAGGCATAAAAAATCATGGATAAATAAGATATTAAGCAATGTAACCACAGTTATTTTCTAACGTGGACACTGCCTCTATATTTTTAAGAAATAACCTAATCTCCACGATGTTCAATAACAAAATGGTGAGGAAATTGAACACAATGCTAAAATGATTGGAGAAAGCAAACTGCCCACATCTTGAACCATGTGTCACATCTAATCTTGTATCTTTTCTATTCTAGTTAGTACTCCATGAGTTGCTTATATGAAATGCTGAGTAGGGTTTGCTAATAAATAATCTCAAGAATTATTCAAATGTTCAATATTCATTTATGAATGTCTCCAATGATCCTTGTTCTATGAAACTGAAAAGTAATTTAGATCTCAAAATTTAGTCAAGGAAAAAAGCAAAAGAAACTGGCTATGTGATATCAAAAGGTGGCAACACAAATACAAGCACCTTTAGACCATATGATTTTGAAACTTCGTGTTCCTAAACATACACTGCAGCGTTTGATGCTTAGATGCAAAAACTGGTAGATATGTATACTTAAATGTCATGCTGCAAGAGAATCAAAATAATACAATTGAGTAATTAAGGTACGAACTCAAAATTGAAAATTGACATTATCAGCATAAACTGCACAAGACTTTTTCCAGTCTTCCATCAGACTACAGCTCAATAAAGTTAAGCTTCAGCTAATATCTACTGATCAACTCATTAGATCATTGAATGACATATATGTATACCAGTCAACTTGATATCAGACTATTACACTTTCAATTGTTATACAACAGGGAGGCTATCTCTTAGCCCGGATGCCAAATTTCATCTGAAGAACTTAGCATTTACCTAGTGTGCATTCTCATGATGCCCAGATGCTCGGTATAAGGCTTCACTAAGAATCAAGTTTTCCCCCAAAAAAGTGAGATTTAGGATACCTAAGGAAAGGAAATCAGCCAGCTTTCCTCTTGCAAGAGCATTACAGCCTTAGATTTTGTTATAACTCATTTGGAACATCCACACTCCCATCGGAATTACTTCCAGCATCACGATTTGACAGAATATTTTCTATCAACAATTCAGAGTCTCTAGGTGAATGTACTCCACTTAACCTGTCTACTGTCATTAAAAAAGAAACGTAAGAAATAATAACTTTCCAAGTCATGCTGTCCAAATATTGGAGAGATAATTAGCAGTCAGCACAAAATATCCCAATCAAATTCAGAAACAGCAAAAAGATTCAAATATCACTGAAACAAATTTTGGGTTATAAATTAATATCAGCATCACAAATGCCAACATGAATTTGGCTCAAAGCCTTAGCCCCTTGTTAACAGAACAAGTGCTCTCTTTCACCCTGTCAAAATAGAATTCTGTTATGTAGTACATAAAGAATACTTCCTAAGATTATTCCACATATACTGACGAGGATTTTGTGTGCTCACTTAGACAAGAATAAAGGTATGAGTTCTTTATATTCTCGAATCCCTAAGAGAATAACTTTTTGTTATGTAGAGAGCACAAGCAAATGAATTCACTCACTCAATTCATTACAAGTATTGAAAATAAAAAGACATAACATACCTGCATTCTTGCCATTGTAATCTTGCAATGATTTCTCTTTCTTTTTCTTGGATCTATTATTTGATGACTTTTTAAACAGGCCACGATACTTTTCCAATACCCTTTGTTGCTCCTCTTTGAGACCTAATAGTTCGTATGCATCTGCAACCATTTGAATTATAGTTTTGTCTGGGGGTTTCCTGTTGTACAGTTCAAGATCGTTGAAAAGCTTCAAAAATAAAGACAATAAAATGTTTGTCAGTTGATTGCGGTGCAATATTTCTAAATGAGTACATTTCAGTTGTAGGAAAGCATAAAACTGCAGGAAAGATATCATGATACAAAAAAGCTCCAAGTATGCCTTCACTTTGAGAGCTGAAATCTCAATCAAAAAGCCCAAAATACTGATAAGAAACAAAATCCATATATTAAAAGATTTAACTTGCAGGAAAAATAACTTTGTTAACTCTGATATGATTTATTGTATTTAAATTTTAAATTAGATTCTACATGTTTAATCCGATACACAAATCAAAAATTAATAGAAAAGAGAAAGATTCCAAAGAATGTGGTTTTATGTTGTAAGGGTATCAATGCTCAAAGGAGAAGCATACAAGGCAATCTCTGGTAATTCATAGTCGATAAAGACATGACCAATATATGTTTCCACAAGCAGGGTATAACAGGGTCGATCATATAATCCACATAATGAGGAGCTAGTTTTTACAGCTTAAGAACCTCAGGTCCTCTAGATTATTAGATTAGCTCTTATGGGCACTCCAGAGTCTTTCCCATGATCTAAAACAAGCCAACATTTATAATTAGCACAAGCATAATAAGCAATTTTAAGTCCACAGCATTAGGCTATTGACAAACACAACGGTTTAGGGAAAAGAAACTAATCTCGTGGCACTGGAATCACGATATTGAAACTTATTCCTTGCTCAAGAATCAGTTCTAACAGTGTTTCAACTTTCAAAAAAAGTAAAAATCTATGTTCATTAAAATAGATTTCACAAATACATTTGACCATGTGGAATCCAATCTCCTTTAAGAAAGTTCTCAAATTCGACTTTTGGAAATATTGTATTTCGTAGACTGTAGCCTGCTTTGAGGGATCAAGATTTATATTCCTTAAAGACAAAAAGGTCATCTTTATGCAAAGTAATTAATAGGTATTATCATACTCTCTCAAGAATCAGTAAATAGATTCACTACTAAGTAAAAATCTATGTTCATAACAGTGGATATAGAAATTGCATTGGAACATTTGAAGTGGAGATTACTGAAATAGATATCTTCAAATATTTGAACTTGACAAAGAATGGGTTTTTGTACAGTAGACTACTTTTCTGCATCATCATTACAGCCTTGGTTTAGAAGTTTTTATACATCTCTTGAAAAAGGGCATAACCATAATGAATGTGAGAATTCCTACAAATAGCATGCCTACATACTTGACCTACTGTATAATGGCTAGACAGCTTTCACTGACCGCAGCGCAAGTAATTCAAACTACCTGCACTGTAGCAGTTCTTTCCCCCCATGCTTCATTGGTAAATAAGTCATTTTGTGAGGTCAGTAGTTAGTTCTTCTTTCCTTGGCAGGAAGGTTGCAACTGGTTCAGAATGTTTTATCTGTGAATCATATTTACTTCTCTTCAGCTTGGTTATTTCCTAATTATCGGTCTTAACATTCCTGAAAAGATTATGAGAGTTTTTCTTTGGTAAGATGGTCTGGAGAATAAGAAAAGGCATTGTGTTAAGTGGGACTGGTGCTGTCTTCCTAGGAGCAAGGGTGATTTGGGTATTAAGGACTTGAAAGGTTGCGGTATTGCATTGGCTTCAAAATGGATTCTTCAAGCTCTTACAATTGAGGACCCTTGGAAAGTCTTAGTAATGAACAATATTAAAAGATTTGTTGTTAAACGGGCCAAATGTTGGAAGGATGTTCCTATCTGTGATATAGTGTTTCAAAACTTTCAATAATCCATTTTTGGCTCCCAAGTATTTCAATCTCTATGGAAGGCGTGGTCCCAGGTTAGGAATTTTAATATTATTATGTTCAGGAGGCTATTGGAGGCTCTCCTACATTTCAGTTCTTGATAGATCTATCTGGTGGGGAGTGGGGATTAATGGGAAACCTCTTGCTTTGACTCAAAGTTGTTCTGCTAAAAACTGGTATAAATATGGTATTTCGTTGGTTAAAGATATCCTGGTTGACAATCGGTTGAGATCATGGGATGAGATCTCTGCCATCTATAAGATCCCTAATACTCAGAAGAAAACTTATTCTTTAAATACTAAGGCTGTTTGTAATTTCTTTCCAGGGAATATTATGAATACTGATAATTTCTTGCAGCATGTTAAATGAAAGGATGTTACTGAATTCTTTAAGATTTCTACTAAGCAGATTTATTATTTGTTAAAAGAAGGTTGCTCTACCTTTGAAAGAGTGAATCAAGGCTGGGATCTAGATTGGTCCGACTCTAAATGGCATTTTATATTTGACTTTTTTTGGCATAATCCCTGTGAACCCAAAAAAGCTTATTTTCGGTGGCTTCTTTTATTGAGAAAATTAGCTGTTGGTAATACTCTTCCTTCTGCTAGGGGTAACCCTATTATATGCAGTCTATGTTCTATTCCTAAGACATTTGAACATTAATTTTTTTAATGCAGTTATGCTTGTGGTGTCTGGTCCATCTTTTTGGTTCTCCCATTACTTGGAACAGTTGCCCTGGACTCTCATGGAGTGAAATTCTAGCTGGCTTTGTGGAATCCTTTTGATTTAAAATCTAATACTTTCTGGTCTGTTTTAACGTGTGAAATTCTATGGCTCCTCTAGAAGGAGAGGAATGGAGAGAGTTTTCAAAGGAGAAGGCATCTTACTGGTTTTGGATGTTAACTCATACATTTTCAAATTATGTCACAAGTTGCTGCTTCTCTTGAGATCTTCAGAGATAGATTTATGATTCTTATGAGAGGACAAATGTTGATTCACAAAAAAAATGTTATCTCCTTTGAATATTTTACTACACAAGGATATGCTGAAACAAAGAGAGTTGGATGCACTTAACCAGTTCATAAAGGATCTCAAGCTTGATGATGGATAGAGTTGTGTACAGGAAGGCCCCATAGCTAACAGACTTGGTATTGATGGCTCCAATACTAAAAGATTGGATGGAGAACAAGATACCAAATATCATATCGATTTATAGCTTCCTGTTGATGTATTATATAAAGCTTATATATTGCACTCTTTTTGTATATGATGTAATATTTTGAACTCTCTGCTGACAAGTGTTTCGATTACATCTCAGTGTATAGTCAGCTAGAACTTTTTGCTTAGGCTTGGATGAAAACGACCCTTTTTTTGTATCAGCAGCAATGAACTATTCTGATATAAAAAGTCAGTAGTTAGAGTCCAATGAATATTATTTTGCTCTGATAGTATGGGTTATTGGTTATGTACCAAGTGTTTGTCAGCTTCACATAGTTACAAACATCGAGTGGTTGAAGGTTGTGTTCCTTTCAATAGATTGTATCATCAGTGAAAGCAGTACAATTTGTCAGATTGTCATGTCCCCATTTTGCCTTGTTCCCATGGGCAAACCAGGTTTTCTATATGATCAAAGCAATTTTTGGCCTAGGCGATTTCAGTTGTGGGCTAATCAAGGTTGTTTCAGTGGGATTTCCATACACTTACTATGTTTAATAAGTCAGTAGGCTCAGCATTCTTAGCATTGCAGGGTTAGACTAGGAGCATCTTGCCGAGACCTTTCCAGCGAGCTATCACACATGCATATTTGAGTCTGTCTAGTTAGAGATTTCAAACCCTGAAGATTTAACAACTTTATTATAAAATGACTTTATAACTTAAATTCATGTTAATGCCACTTTATTATTTATGGGCACTTTATTTCCAAGTGAAGGGAAAGTATTATTACAAGAGGAAATAAAGAAACAAAAAGGGAATGCCGAGTATCACCTGTTTGTGCTTAAAAGAGGAAGAGAGAGCTCATTTGCATCATACTTGGTTTTGTAATTTGGATTTTCATTCTCTCTTGGAGAGTTATTTTTGAAAGCTTCAACTTTCAGCAAGTGAGAGGATGGAAACCCTCAAGCTTGGACAGTGGACAGAAAACCATTGTCGGTTGGAGACATCGTGCAAGTGTTTCATAGAATATTCCAGGTTCATCTTTTCTATTATCCAATCTTCTTGTAGTTTCTATATCTACAATTGAATTTCTTAGTTATTTTACTAAAGAACTTAAAAGAACTTCAATGACATTAATTCTGAAACTGTATTTCTACTAGAGATTTAATAAAATAATATTTTGGGACCTCTTTTATTTGGTTGTTTGTTGGAGTTATTATGGCGAAATCTGAAATATAGCGCAATATATATTTGTTTAAAATTTTCTGGTTTTCCGTTAAGGGTTTTCAGAAAATATTTGGTTAGGGGTATTAAAGTGGTATCGGAGCATCGAGCCTACCATCTTGTTGGGTATAATCAAAACCCGTTTTCCTGTCAGCCTGTGAGGTCCAGAAGAGTTTAATGTTTCAGGAATAAAGATCATTTTGTATGGTGCAGAAATTATATTCCGAATGTCCACGGCATTACCAAAGTTGCTCTTATAAATATTTCAGAGAATTTCTGAAAGGTGCGTTAATATTTCTGAGACAAGAAATATTAAGGTCTCAAGATTTGTGTTTGGCCTGAGTCAATTCGGATTTTGGTATAAACAATTAAAGAAGTTGGTTTAAAAATAGTTTCCAATGACTTCATTTATTAATTCATGGCGGTTTAAATCTAAAGCTAATATTACTGGATTCTCTATATTTGTTGTCTGATTTTTTATTTAAAAAAATTGAAGTTAATCAGCACTTTAGTTCATTATGATTTACAGGCTTTATTTCATACTCAGATACCATTAAAATTGGTGTAGTGAATGTGTTCCACAGACTTTAGTCGATGCCTTCATATTTATTAATTAATTATATGCCTGAGAGACCAAGTTTTCCTTTGTCAGCGAAAGGCTTTATTGGGAGATAATCCCATGTTGAAGACTTAAGTTTGTAATGAAATATTAGCAACGATACCAAATAAATCATTACAGGAATATTATTATTGGTGTTGACTTATATAAGTCATTCTATACTACATAACATTTGGTATGGGCCATTCAACATTTGGCATGAGAGATATAAAATGAAAAGATAAATATTTGCCAGTGCGGCATATATCGTAAAGATATTTATTTGGGGATTATCAAAGACAATAATATTGCAGAGAATATAGCGGGCTGGGAAATATTTAACCCAAACTATATATTGTTGGCCAAGTTTATCAAGGTTGTTTCTAATGTTGTTCAAAATTTCGAATTACTATTTGTGGACAAAAAGAAGTTGCAGGTGAATATAAGAAACTCTGGCAATTTTTGTGAAGGCAGATGCTTTCGTCTAAGTGAGGTGCTTCGAACAGTTCACTGATTTTTGGGCATCTTCTCGCTAATGTTATCCTTCTGTCGTCAGTAATTGCAGGCAGGAATACAAGTTAATATTTGATTTTCCAGGGTGTTATTAACATAGGAAAACACTTCATATATTGAGGATTGAAGTTGAGCAATATAAGCCTCCAGAAGTATTACTAAGAGAGTGTGCAATCAATGTTTTACTGGAAACATTCCAGGACATACAGTGCAAAGAAATAATTCTCCCGTGCCATGATATCCAGCCAGTAAGAGTATTGTTCAGGCAAAGGAGAGTGTGTTGTTATAACTTTTGGCTGTGACATTCATGGCACATGCAACAATCTGAAAACAGCATCATTTCATTGATGGTTAATTACTTATGAAGGTGGTTATCAACTGTCGTGACGTTGACAGATGTTTGGCACAGTTTTTCCCATTTGAGCCGGATGTAATAAATTTACCATTGCTAGACTAGAACACTTATTTGCTATTCACCTACAAGAAATTGGCATTGCTAGTAATTGTATGTTCTACATTGAGTTGGAATAGGAATTAGTGAACCAGTGATCATCTCAGACAAAGACGTCTACCAGGTGTTTGTTGAAATGACAATGCTTTTTATTACTGTATTAGGAGTAAAGAGTTCCTGAATACTACGGTAGCAGATTCCCAGATTTTTGAGATTTGGCCATTACACAGTTTGTATTGGAATAACAATAGTTTTCGGAGGTACCAAAACGGAAACAGGAACAGTAAGGGTGATTAGCATAAAACTTTCATCACCAATCTGAAAAAGTTGTGCTAGAGGGTGCAGTTCAATTCTGGACTGGGATTTGCAACAGCTATCAGGTTCAGTACTAACTCAGTAAAGCTATGTTTGGAGGTTGGAATCTTCGACAATTCTCTTGCTGTGTGTAAATGGTAATTACTGTTAATTCCAAATTTACTCATTGGTCTGCCTAAATTGCACTGCTCTAGTTGTAACTGATAGTGAAATTGCCCCAAATTTGTATTAGAATAAGAAGTAAAAAAAGATGGACAACTACTGTCTATCAGTTGGAAATTGTTTTTGTTGTCACATTCCACATGTTACAAGAGAGCAAACCAAACATTGTTATGAGACACTAAGAAGCTGCAAGGAAATCTTTGAGTCCATAGTCAAAACATCTGTGTCCATAATTGCAGAACAGTCCCCTTGACCGTTTGGTTTAGTTTGAGGAAGAAAATATGAAGTTGAACTTATAATTCATTATAGATGTGAAAGATGCATGGTTTGGAAAAAGTCAGAAAGGACCTTGTTAGAATACAACAACAATTATTTGAACATTTACAACCCGATACTAGACATGTATGATGAGTATAACAAACTTTCAGCACGGGTTCAAAGTGATTTACCCTTCATTGATTATGTGGATTTTCATCCAAAGCTACAAAACTGATATGGCTAAAAAGAAGTAATATGAATCAGCCCAGGATCTTCTTGCAAAAGACAGGTGCAGAAATTTATATGAGAAAGACAATAATCAGCTTACTGGTGGTCTAGAAAAAGAAGAGCAACCAACTACCACTAATTTGCAGCCTTCTCATGAAAACGCAAAAGATGTTAAACATGGTGCAGGTTTACTAATGGCTGGTATGGAGGTATAGGTTTCATGTGTGGCTGCCGACACTAATGCTCTTGATGGGCATATTGATAGCAAATTGGAGGAGACTAACCAAGCAACCAATGATGAGGACTCAACATCTCTTGAGAGTGCCGATGTTGATTTTGATTCAGACTTAAGGGTCTCCACATATGGTATGGATTCTTCTTGTGATGAATTTATTTGTGATCACAGTATTGTCCCTAATTCTTTTTCTTAGCTGGGTATGAAGGATGGCATTGATGATGTGGAAATGCATGATGAAACACTTTCTCCCACCTCATGTGCATTTGACCTACCTCATACACCTACTAGTTCACCTTATTTGGAGTCAAATGAAAGTGACTGAAGATTTGATGCAGCTCTATCACATTTCGATAACATATATGAGATGGTTGAGAAACATTTTTAGAAGGAACAATTAGAGAGAATACAAAAAGGACTCAAAGAGGAGTTCTCACACTTGCATATGATTAAGGAATGGATGAAAACAATGAAATCAAATTATCTACATCTTCTTTCAAACCATGATCATCTTCTCAAACTCACAAAGATTTATTCTAAGGCACTAAGGAAGAAGAAAGAAGAAAATGGACATCCTGGAGGTTTCCTTAGCAACATTTCATGAGGTGGAAAGTCAGATTGTTGAGCTTAATGAGGAGTTAAATTTGGCATGCTCTACCTTGGCCCAACATTCAGATGTAGAAGTTGAGAAGGTTGATAACAATGACAGCGAGAGGGTTGATCAACATGGACATCTTTCATCCACATTCATGGGGCACATAGTACCGTATAATTGTTGAGCACACCTCACTGTATAGCCACACTGCATAATCTCAACCTCAACCAATGACTCATTATTGTTAGAGTAATAAAGTATTTTTCTTATTAATTAAATCATTTGATTTAATTATTAAGTCACTTATTATCTCTAGTGTACTTAAGCTAAACTTTGGGCATATAATAATTAATTCTTTTAATTAATCATTATCATGCAACCTAGGTTAGTTACCTTTTAGGGTTTTGATCTCCTTTTATAAGGATTGATCTCTTTGTAATTTATTAATTTACTTTTGATAATAGCAATTTCTTTTTTTTTGCTCATCAAGAATGTCTCATCAATGGATCTAGGAATTTCAGCCTCCATAACTTTTGTTTCTCTTTTCTGACAAGTGTTTGCATGCAGGTGATTCTTGGGAGCTATGGGGTTGATTTTTCATCAACTTCAACATGGTACCAAAGCATAGGGGCATGAAGATCTAGAACTCTGATACCATGTTTAAGTTGATGAAAGATTAACCCCATAGCTCCCAAGAATCACCTGCATGCAAACACCTGTCACGAAAAGAGAAGCAAAAGCTATGGAGGCTGAAATTCCTATATCCATAGATGAGACATTCTTGATTAGCAAAAAAAGAGATTGCTATTGTTAAAAGTGCATTAATAAATTACAAAGAGATCAATCCTTATAAAAGGAGATCGAAACCTTAACAAGTAACTACCTAGGTTGCATAATAATAATTAATAAGAGAACTAATTATTTTATGCCCAAAGTTTAGCTTTACACTAGAGATAATAAGTGACTAAATAATTAACTCAAATGATTTAATTAATAAGAAAAATACTTTATTACACTAACAATAATGAGTCATTGACTGAGGTTGAGATTATGCAATGTGGCTATACAGTGAGGTGTGCTCATCACTTTTCGTTTGATCCATACATGGAGGATTTGATGAGGCACATATGTGGATTGGCTCAAAGCTAGTATCATCTATTATGGGATGGTGGGTTTCCATCTCCACAAGATGGGATTAGAGGTTGCAAGTATCTGAATCAAGTGATTATAGGAGATTATTTATAGGGGCATCAGTCAAGTTTCCACTATCGCAATATGCATTCGAATGGGTTGGCTACTTGTATGTCATAGAGGGATACATGTTTAGAGGGTGGTTATGGTGACAGTTGCTACTAGGAGTTTTGCAGCGGTTGGATGTAGTTGTGAGGTTGCAAATTTCTGTCATAGAGGTCCCATGCGGATACAAGTTTATAGGGTGGTTATGGTGACAGTTGCTACTAGGTGATTTACTTGCAAAGTCAACACATTCATAGGAGTTTTGCAGCAGTTAAATGTAGTTGAGGTTGCAGATTCCTCCAGTGGTTTGTACCTCCTTATGGTTGACGAGTGTGATAACAGATTGTTGTGGGACCCAGGAATTGGCAGAGCTAGTTGTATGGCTTGGTTGGGTTCCACTTATGGGCTTCACCACTTCTGACATGGTGAAGAGGAGGTCAAATTTGAGCGATGGGAGTCCAATGATCACCTTGGGCCTATTTTGATTTTTATGGATTCCTTGTTTGAGTGAGATTGGGAGAGTGGGTATGGCATATATATTTGCACAATAGATGGACGTATGACAAATTGGCTTTCTGAGTTTCTCTCTACTAGGATGCTCACTCTCATGACACGTACTATTAGATTGTCTCACCATTTCTAGCATGGTGGCATGGTAAATTGTGTCAATTGGTCAGGAACTATCATCTCCATTGGCGTAGGTGTTATAAGAGCTAGATTATGATATCAAGGACATCGCACAGGTCTACACTTGGGATCCAAGTGGAGCATGCAAATGGATGGTGATGGATCAAGCAGTTGGGAGGAGTGATTTGTTGCATTTCATTCTCGATGAAGACTAGTATATTATTGAGCTCCTGCCACCTCGTGATATTAGAGATGTGTGCAGTTATGGTTGGAGTGAGGTACTCAATTGGGTAGCAAGCATCTCCTTTTATGATAGTCGCACATGGCAGGTTGTCCTAATTGGGTATACTCTTGAAATTGTTTGGATGTCAAATATCCAGTTGAAGGGTGTTTGGGTTCATATTGAGTTGTTTTACGACTCCTTGCTTATTATGTTCATTCTTTTGATTTGAATAAGGGAGTTTTGTGATGGGTGTAATGGCATTACTCACCCTTGGATAGGGAAGAAGTGGCCAAGTATGGGGGAAGGGGTTAGTTGGACTCCATGGAATTGTAGAGTCTCTTCTCATGGAGAGAAGAGGGTAGAAATGCAAGGTGTATGGGCCCTTGCATGCCAATGTCATTGATCTTGCTTTGGGGGGGATAAGGAGGAGAGAGTATGGAAATTTATGTGAATTCTAGCCTTGGAAAGGCATGGTTATTGTATGCTCTACATTTGGAAATCTCCTACATGGAGGTCCACCTTCACCCCTATGTTATTGAATCCAATTGTGCAAGCCTTAGATGGGTATTTTTGTGTTTTGTTAGCACAACAGATGGAGAGAGTATCATCTTTGAGGCAGATCTAAGATCCAAGCATTTGGTCCAAGCTTACAAATATGAATTGCTTCGGGGCAAGCAATCTTTGAGAAGGGAGGATTGTCATGTCCCCTTTTTCTAGCCAGCGAGTTTTGTTGTGTCATTAGCCCGTTTTGGCTTGCTCCCATAGGAAAACCAAGCTTTCTATATAAATAGAGTAATTTTGGCCTAGGCAATTTCAGTTGCGGACTAATCAAGGTTGTTTCAATAGGGTTTCCAAACACTTACTACATTTAGTAAGTCAAGAGGCTCAACATTCTTAGGATTGCAAGGTTAGACTAGGAGCATCTTGTTGAGATCTTTCCGGTGAGCTATCACACATGCATATTCAAGTGTCGGGTTGGATATTTAAATACCTCAAGATTTAATGACTTTATTTAATTTATTATAAAGTGAATTTATAACTTAAGTTTGTATTAATGTCCCTTTATTATTTATGGGCACTTTATTTCCTTAGGTGGGGTGGGGGGCGGTGGGGGGTATTATTTTAAGAGGAAATAAAGAAACAGAAGTGGGAATACGAAGTCATTTGTGCTTAAAAGAGAAAGAGAGAGCTCATTTTCAGAATATTTGATTTTGTAATTTGAATTTGAATTTTCTCTTTTGGAGAGTTATTTTCGAAAGCTTCAGCTTTCAGCAGCTGAGAGGACATAAACCCTCAAGCTTGGATAGTGGATGAAAAACCATCTTCGGTCGGAGACATCGCGCAGGTATTTCACAGTGTATTTCAGGTTTATCTTTTATATTATCCAATCTTGCTGGAGTTTTTGTATGTGTGATTGAATTTCTTGGTTATTTTACTGGAGAACTTCAGTGACATATTGATTCTGAAAATGAATTTCTGCTGGAGATTTTAATGCAATAATATTTTGGGACTTTTATGACTTCTTTTATCTGGTTGTTTATTGGAGTTTTTGCTGGTGACATTTGAAATACATTGCAATATATATTTGTTTAGAAAATTATGAGTTTCCATTAAGGGTCTTGAGAAAATATCGGTTTATGGGTATTACACAGATCGACTTTGATTCTTGGCTGACCATCTCTGGTCTTATTCCATAATAAATTCATGTGCAGATATAGATTATATTACTCCTGTATCTACTATGCACTGTCATCTCCATTATTAATTCATGTATTATTTTTATCAGACAGCAGTAAACAAAGTTTACTATTTTCTTTACACTGAAATTGGGCTTTCATCCTCTATAGATAAGTTTACATATACTATTCTTTTTTTGCAACTTTTTATCCAAACTTACTGGAGAAAAACACAATGATTCAAGGAGTTTGAAGGACTCAAAACACATTTTTGGGAATTTGGTGGACATTTTTCACAGGACAAAATGCTAGTTTCTTTGAACTTATTCACACTATGAAGTTATGAATCAGCCCTATCAGTCCAGAGTCGTGGGATAAGAGTCTCTTCTTTGCCATGCCTTCTTTGACACAGATAATTTTAAGTTTTAACCACTAGAGAATTGACTTCAGTAGTTACATTATGGCACCAAACTAGAGATCAATGGTTTCTCTACACACAGAATTTTCATATTTATGAAAAGTTATCTTGTTAAATAAGTATTTGTGGTTTTCTTGAAGAAAAGAAATGTGAAGATTCATAGATTGTGTATACCTTATCATAAACAGACAGTGAAGCTATATAGGCTCAAACCGATAATAGTGTAAAAACAGGATATGCCAAAAAGCAAAAAAACGAAAATTGGATATTTTAACAGAAAATCAAAAGATACCATCAGATGTCTGCGAGCAGTACTGATACAAAATAGTGAAATGTACGACTTCAAAAGCTAATGAAGTGAACCAATGATACCTCGTCATCTAACCATGATCCTAATCTTCCTAACCAATGCACTTTGATCTCACTTATTTTAGTCTTCAGACAGATGCATCATGGATTTTAGGATTATTATGTGTATTTCAACACTTTAGCCTAGGGTCACTGGAGCTCACCGGCTGATCATGATTTATGTCTTTATTTTGGCAGGGCCGCATGCAAATTGTGACAAATCAAGACAGTTTAATTCCATGTCTACTTTCATCGATACTTTTCTGTTCAGGATCATGGACTTCCTAAATACTTGCCTGCAGCCTGGACCATGTGGGCAAGGACATCTCACCATTTTTCTCTCCATCCATGAAGATTTGTCAACCTTAGATGTTAGGAGAGACTCTAAAGGAAGCATCCAGCCTAGGATTTTTAAACTGAAATCACTCGTCAAAACATTTTCCTAATGACTTTATCAAATGCTGCATTTGTCATGTGACAGTGACTGTTGATGTTGCTGACAGATCCTCCTGCTCTAAGCATTGGTACGAAGTCTAAGACAAATGATCACATTACCTTCCTACCTCAGATTCATGCCAAGCAAGGGAACAGCGCCCCACAGTGAATATGACGCAGATGAAGATCAAAGCATGAATCTGAGGTAGGAAGGTGATGAATTTAATTCTGAGGATTGCTCAGGTTTGAATTTGCATCCTTTAGTACTTCTCTTGTTTTAGTGATTTCAATTTAGTTGTCACTCTTTCAGCTCCTTGTATTCCTTTCTACCCTGATACTTTTCTATTTGAAAATGGATGTAATTTTAAATCCATTAAACTATTTTTATCGTTTATGGACATTGATATGCATTCTTCCTTTGTTCAAAGACTTGAACAATGGTATTGCATCTATGTAATCTTTCCCATCTTTTAATGAAACTTCTATCCACTTTAAAAGGGGCATATGAATATTTTGAGCCTAGAATGGAAAAATAAACCCATAATGTCAATAAGACTAGCAACCCACATGATCAAAACCCCCCAAAATATATATAGCTTGCTTTCGTATTTCTCTTGAGATCAAACTTTATGCCTAAGTAATGTGAAAAAGTTCACACAAAATTGAAATAAACAAGAGACATGAAACAAATTACTATGCTCATACAAAAACAATGCACATTAACAGACACTTCAGAACAATTTAAAATATTATGCTTTCTTACAAGAAGCATGTATAATAAGAGACTTCAAAAACCTAGTGGTAGTAATAGGTCACCTTTATTAGCCTTTCAGGCATATTATTCCGTTGGTACATTGATAACATGTAAGTACATAATTGCCAGGGGACCGACTGTAAATTATTTCCTATTCTTGCTTCCCAGAAAACATGTGCTTCCTCAGCTCTATGGTCTTTTTCTAATGCACGTATGAGCTGCTCATATGTATTCATTGTCATGCATTGTCCTTTACTCAACATCCATTTTATCACCTGTTTAGTTCATTGACACAAATATCAGTCATGAAAATGGTGCATGCATTAAAACCTTTTTAAAAACACTAGAATGCCAAAGTTACTAGAAGAATGAACCAAGTCTGAGCCAGAAAATTTCTTTAAATTAATCATCTAAATAAAGCATATGAGCTCTGTTCATTTAAAACTAAGATCCATTGTTGAAGTCTTCTTATTTTCTTCAATATACCGAAACAATATTATAAATGGGCTTCTAGCACCTTTCATTTAAAAGAATAAAGAAAATTGAGCTCTAATGTGGGTGGGATACAGGGAGAAGGAAGAAATCCTTATTTTATTGTCTTTCCCTAAGTTCAACCAAACTTAGATTACAGATCTTCTAGATATCAAGGGAAAACAACAAATTCCAAATAATCTTTCACAAGCTTTCCTGGAGGAGATAAATTTAAATTAGAAGATACTTAAGCTGCATTGCTACCATTTCCCATGATGTCCTGTCTTAACTAAAGAAGTACTATCCTATTGAATATCAAAATCAAAGAAAAGTGAATGCATGTTAATGATAAAAGGAGGGAAGGCTTGTGGAGAAAACACCATACAAATGCTTTGCCAATTAGTAAGGGGCTAGTAGCCAAAATGATCAAATCTGTCATAGAGGAGCTTGTGTGCCTTTGTCATGTCCTAACAAAAATAAGAATTCATTTAATTGAAGAGAAATCATTATTAATAAAAATAAAGAAAGTCTTAGATAATTTAATTTAACAATCTCCTAGAATAAAAGAGAATTAAATTGTAATTATGGGTCAAGATATAAAAGGGGCAATTCGTTTGAAATAGGCATCCAAAAAAGGATCAAGGAAATAAGTGTTTGTTGTGTAATCGGAAAAGGAAGAAGCAGAAGTACAGATCTGATTAAAATAAGAAGTGCAGACCTGATTATGAAAGCCTGTTTCCCTTTTAGAGGACAGAAATAATAAAGAGTTGCACTCTTTCAAAAGGTACAAATGGTGAAAGGCTGTGTCTCTTGCCAAAGGTCATTTATGATGAAAAGGTGTGACCTCTCCTTCACATTGAGAGATATAAAGGGAAAGATCAATAGGGAATGGAATTGGAAACTTGTCTCTTCGTTGAATTCAAAAAGATCAATATTTAAGAAGAGAGATCAAGACATTCAATCAATCAGAATAAGATAGACATCTGAATATGAACAGAAGATCAGAATGCTATAAGGTAAACAGAAGACTTATATAATCATGTGATGCAGAATGATTTGGCTGACTATGTGTATGTCTATGCATATGGCTGGAAGAGTTTTGAGGATTGCTGTCCAAGAGCTGGATGAACTTTGAGGAAAGTCATCCACATGATTAGCACTCTAGCTGTCTTTCTTCATTCTCAATCGTTAATGTCAGTGCAGAATCCTCCTCCTTGTTCCTACCACTGTGATTTCATCTCAATTCACAAGTCGTGATGATGGACTTTCTTTATCAAGGGTCTGATTTACATATTTCGTTAGGTAGTTTGTTACATCCGAATTTTTGACCTAATTTAATATACAGCCGTTATGTTTCACATTAAGTCAGTTGACAATTAAATTTTTTATAATCCTATGAAATGGTAAGATGGTTAGTCGTTATAATTTCATGTGAAGATAACATGCTAAGTTGATTAATTATCACGAATTCATGAAATTGAAAAGGCGGTTAGCCGTTATGATTATTTATGATTATGTAACTTGTTATAGTAATATGATTCAACTGCAAAGAATTTCCTTGGAGGAAGCACGTCAAAGGGGTGGAAGCATTGTCAAAAAAGAAGTAGGCACAGGAGCATCACCATCACTGGGCAAATGGGTTCAGAACCTAGTGACTTGAACATCAAGATACAATCGATGGAACTACATGAGCTATTCAGTAAACAATTTAAAACATAAAATAAATTAATTAAAATATAATACATACCTTAAAGGTTTGATTGATATTTCTCAATATTATTTTAATTTATACTTATGTACATACACAGAGATAAATATCAAGTGACACACTATAATATTATCTTTCTTTATAATATAATGATGCCGCCTCACAAATAAATCTATGTATGTAGATAAATATAAAGAATAATAATTTCGATTTTAAACCTTCAAATTTTCTTCCAACCTTTATTCTTTCCTTTTTCCTTATTTGAAGCCGATTGAACACTTGGCATTTTAAATTGGCAAATATTCTTTAAGTTACAGAAGCCAAAAAGTCTTTTAAAACCTTTTTATATCATAAGTCGAGGGAGAAGGCGTACATCATTTCCAAACACCTGACTACCTTGCTTTTGCTACGTTTTTCCAAAAATTATTTCCGCCTCCCCATAAGACCCGTTCTCATTCTTCTTGTGCCAATATTTCTGCAACTACCAGTTTGCATTTTCTTCCCACGATTTCATGCCCCTTCAGACATTCTGCCAAAAATCGTGAGTGTTATTTTGGTTGGAGCTATGACTTGATCTTTGCAAGTAAGGTGTGGCGAAGTAGCTGAGGGTTTAGCAAGACAATATCATCAATTTGTCCAAGTTATGTGAAACACCCGAAAACAATATTTCCAATTTGATTTCCTTGTATAAAAGGTACAATAACATCGAATTTCATAGCAAAAAGTTTCAGCATTTATCATGATGATATCTTGTTTGATATCTTGTTTGATTTTAAAAATTGAACTTCTTTTAATTTAGCCTTGTTCATGGCAAGTGATAGCCAAGTAACCATAGTATGAATCAATAAATCATTATGCCAATGGATATTAGAATTAAACAATAAATTTTGCAATCTCTAAGAATATAATCTCTCAAATCACAGGTTGTAAAAGCTAGAAGTACCTAATTAATCATGTTCCAAGCATAGTTGTATACTTCTTAACATATCCTACTGGTTTCAAATTTCCATAATAGCTAAATTGTAGTTATAATCATCGGATAGAACCTCTTGAGAAAGAGTTATTGAAGATGCAATAAAATCATGATTTAAATATACAATTTGGAAATAAGAATCAATGATATTTCTACTAGTTTTAAAGAACATATTCTTTCAAGTCACAGTTTGTGATAAGCTGGAAACATATAATATTCTTTTACTAGTTAAGGATCAATAGAAAGAGCGGATTGCTCTAAGATTCAAACACTTGGGAGTCACCCAACTGTATAACCAAGGAAAAGGGTGAAGAGGTGAGAGAAAAGAATCTACAATAACATGAAACAAAATCAGTTATGACATAACAATGTTTATCATTTTCAAAAGGAATCATTTAATAGCTAATGCATGATCATGTTTATTATATTCTCCTACTGTAAAGTCAAGTGGTGTGATTAGATACCAGGATGCTCAGTAGATGACAAGATGTTCCATATCTATTCTGGATAAGGAGGGTCTTTCTCGTTAGAGATTGTGTGGGTATAAGTTATGATCCGAGGTTGGGTGGTTGAGCCCCTGACAATGTTTCCCCTCTCCACAAAATGTCGAACGTGCACCAGATAAAGATAAGCCATGCTTTCAAGCATAAGTCGGAAACATGTATTTTTACTTTTATGATGTATGTTCAAGTAGAAGGTAAGATTAATTGAGTTGTATCATCGTTACAGTTATTTCTTTAAATGAAAGCAATTCCTATCGTCAATATAATCGGTAACCAGTTAGATCAGTTGATCTTCTAACTGAGTATGGAATATATCTATAGGATTGTTTTCTCAGTTTTTCATATATAAGAATAATGATTATGAGCCTATTTTCTAATCTTATGTTAATGCCACAGTTAAGCAAATCGGAAGGAAATGAATGATACAGTGGTATCTAAAGCCCTAAATGATACAGTGGTATCTGATGCCCTAATTGATACAGTGGTGTGTGATGCCCTAGTTGATATAGTGGTATTTAATGGTAATCATCATTTGATTTTGATATAGCGGTATCGGATGGTAGTTGTCATTTGATATTGTTATAGTGGTATTTGTGGACTAACCTAGGTGGTTGCAAAAGCAACGCTAGATTGATTTCGGTCTCGAATTCCATGGTATGTAGATTTTAATGTCCATAGTAAACTCATTGATGGTGTTTTCAATTCTTAGTTAAGAAATTTTGTTTAACTGATTTTAACCGTTAATCTCATTCATATGAACGCAACTGATTTAACTGTCTTCCTATGAAAATGAAGTAATAACTGTAATTCTTGGATATGTTAGTTGTTAATTAAGACTCAGGAAAACTGGTTGTTACAAAGTTGACCTCCTTGTCCTTTCAAATCAGACTTCACTTGAGAGGAAAATGGATTTATAGCCTTAGTTTTACCTCTTTGACACCTTCAAGTCAATGAGGTTGAAGTTGAGATTTTCTTTCATATTGTTGAAGGAGACTTTAAAGTTTTTGTCCATATGTGGACATGAGGGGGTCGGTATCCGACCACTCCAAGTCCACACTTCACTTGCCTTACACATGGGTTGGCATTCCCATCCATTTTCTATTTGCAATTTCATTTCAAAACTCTTTCTTTCTCAGAAATTTCACTTTAACTTCCAAGTCTTGATCAATTTCATTCTTTTTGTAGAGAATCTGATTTCAACATTTGTTGTTTTCAGCCTCCAAAACTGATCAAACTTGGAGAGGACTAGTTTTCACCATTGATTTTACCTTTTTCAATTCCCCAAAAACCAAGGAATGGAGATCCTTTTGTAAACATAAAAAAATGCCAAATGAATGCTCAATCTGCCTTTTTATTTCCCCAAACCTAAGGCATCCACTTTTAGGATTTTCCTGTTTATTACTTTAAGTTGAAATAACAACTTAACTTCATTTTATCAACTTTATTTCATGCCTCTTTCAATTTATTTATTAAATTGCTTTTAAAAACAACTTATTGAGGCTCCCTAGGTGTCATTAACATGGTGGCCCCCTTATTTGTTACTTTATTAAATTAATACTAAGTAGCTTTATTATATTGAATACTTTATTTTACTAATTAAAATATAAAAACCATTACTTTGATATCCCATTTTATTTTTGAAAACCATCACCTAAACTCCAAACTGAAAACTAAATGTTGCTACTACTCCAAGGGCGATATCTTAATGAAATAGGACAGCTCACACTCTCCTAAAAAATAGGGATTCTCCTAAAAATGAGGTTATTGTCTCTAATCAACCGAAAATTCCTATAAGACCTCCTACTATGCTCCACAACTCTTTGGGTGGGCAAGAGGTCTCCTAGAAAATAGTAACTCCCTTGAAAAATAAATGGTTGACTCTAAACATCCAAAAATGGCTCCTAAAGCCTCCTGCTCAACTTCACCAACTCCGGGTGGTCAACAGCACACTAACGGTCTAAAAACGAATAGGGATCCCCATAACTAGCTTTAAGAGGACCTGTGAAGTTTAACCCTCATGGTTCAAATAATTTTGTGATTAGGATGATCAAAGTGGCAAAAAATCTCTTCAACATCTTTCCTACACTCTAGCATTTGTTGCACCTCATAACCTATTGATGTGTGTTTTATGACCTACCAACAACAAAACAATATATCAAGAATCTCATCCTCTCTTGATGAAAATCCCTTGTATGGTAAGATTGCAAATAGATCATACGGTTGACTCCAAGGTTCTTTTTGTGTCAAGTCTTAATTGTGGATAAGCTCGATGGTTGATATGATTTGTCGTTAATCTCAAGGCACCTTACATTTGCTTCACTCCGATTGATTTCAGATGATACCAAAGATGAAAGCTATTTAAAAAATTTGCAATAGAGTACTTCTTTTGGATTTGCAGCAATATGCAGAAAGCAAAGAGAAAGGGTTTAGGAATTATACTCTACTCCTAAGGGTAATGATAACAATGATTTCTGCTTTGATGGACTAACTCCAAAATAATCAAGCTCCACTTTACCAAGTTATACCACAACTACATGAGAATTGATGCAATATTCAAGGGGTTATATAGATCACTTTCATATCATAAAAAAGAATATCAAAACAAACAATGTTCATTGAATGATAGAAGTTAAGCATACATAAAGGTGGGGTTCAAGCTAGCTATGCACAACGGCTTACAATCAGTAAACTATCAAAAATATGAACCATGGAATTCATCAAAATCCTATTGTGTTCTCTATTAAAGTCGCAACACTTTTATCTAATAATCCAATCTAAATGAGGGAGCTATGAAATCAAGCAAGTATTAAGACTCATCAAATGATCACCAAACTTCAACAAAATTTTCTTGTCTTAGTAGCTCTTAGCAACAATCTCAGAATTCCACCACTTGCAAATGAGAAATGAGGCCATTATATAGGTCCCTAGTTACGAGTGCCCTAGATCAAAACAATAACCAATGGCCCAAATTCTTCTACCTTATCCCTAATCAGGGTTAGGGCAAGATGAATCTACATTAATGAAAGAAATTACGTTGACCCATCAAGTGGAAGCCACCATCTTTGCGGGTAATAAATGCCCACTACAAATGCCCATTTAGGAAGAGGGGTAAAATGAATGCCCACTACATGCACCCACTATGCATTAAATGCATCTCTGTCCAAAATAGTCTACCTTTGACTTTGTCTTTTATCTGCTCATCACTCTCTCCGGCTTGTCCACATTAACACTTGGCCTAAGTTTATGTTTGCATTCAAAGGCTGTTATCGCCCTTTCAAATTCTCTCAAGTTGCCCTCCCAATCCAATAAAAAATCCTTAATTCTATGCATAATATTTGAAAATAGGGAGAAATTCTCAAAATTGTCACTATTGAAGTAATTGTCTATCTATTGTTATTTCATTCTCCGCCAACCTCTATAATAACAAGGATGCAATTGCATTGGAGATCTCTTGCTTGATATTCTCTGGTACCCTCCTCAACCGAGTAGATACCTTGGTGAAATGTTCAAACATTTCCTTGGTTGTGATCACTACATTGTACCATCAAAAGAAGTCTCCTTGACTCGAAGACACATTTTCATGCATATGTTGGACTCTCTTAAAAAGCCATCCTTCACTTTGTAGAAATTGCGCTAGGGTACATACCATGGTCCATGATGGACTCTTTCTTGTGTCTCAAATGGGATTTCTTGCAAGAGAGGATTTGTTGCTTCTAGTTTTCCAACATCATAACATTATGTTAGCTAACAAACCCCTTTTGAATTTGGACACGGATTTAATTCTATGGAGGAATTTTGACTTAGAAACCTTCCTTGTACTTGGTGAATTCGATGCTTTAGGCAAATGTGTTCCATGAGTGATTTTCTCATAGCATCACAAAAATTCATATCTCTGATCACCAATGAGATTAGGCTAATGGATCCTATGAATTTTAAAAATTCCTCCAAGTACTTTTGAATTTTAGTGTTACCATGAACGGATATAGAATTTGGAGGATTCCTTTAGCATTCAAAAAAAACTTCAAAATGATTTCGTTTTTTAATCTCACGTGTGAATAAGACTATTTTCTAGAAGTGCTCTTCTAATCTACCCAAAACAAACTCACATTTCAATGGATTCAAAACTCAACATTTAACCTCAAAATACTTCAAGATTGAAACCAAAAGGGGAAGGAACTCTAGAAGACGAAAACTAAAGCTACTGAAATGACACAGCCCAAAAAGAGCCGAACTTGCAAAAAGAAACGGGGGTCACATCTTCGATGGGTGTTACATCCCAATTTTTGACCTAATTTAACATATAGCCGTTGAGGTTCACATGAAGTCAGTTGACAGTTAAATTGGTTATAATCTTGTGAAATGATAAGATGGTTAGTTCTTATAGTTTCATGTGAAGATAACATGCTAGTTGATTATTTATCACAAAATCATGGAATTGAAAAGGCAGCTAGCCGTTATGATTATTTATAACTTGTTATGATAATATGATTTAATTGCACAAAATTTCCTTGCAGGGAATATGTCGAAGGGGTGGAAGCATTGTCATAAAAGTAGGCACAGGAGCATCACCATCACTGGGCAAATGGGTCGAGGACATAGTGATTTGAAAACAAGATACATCTGTGAGACCCGCATGAGCTATTTAAATAAATAATTTGAGAAACATGAATAACTGAGTTAAAATATAAAATGTACCTCAAAGGATTTAATATGATCTTTCACCTTATTATTATAATAGATATATCTATATACATACATATAGATATAAAAATGAGACGGCGCCATTATATTATAATAATTTAATAAAGTGATGTCACCCCATTAATATTTACATGTACATATATAAATATAAGACTATAATAATACTTGAATTATAATAACATTCGAATTATAATAATATTCGAATTATAATCTTCCAACTCTTTTTCCATCTTTTATTCTTTTCCTTGTTTGTAATCAACTTAATACTTGGAAATTTGAATTGGCTTATAATCTTTTTAAACCGATTAACACTTGGGATGAAAAATCAATTTAATAATTGGCAATTTGAATTGTCTTATAAACTTTAACCGGTGGAAGCCAAGAAGTCGCAGCATTTCCCTTTATATGGAAGCCGTGAAAGGAGTTTGGGACCATAATCCATATTTTTGATTTCATTCTACTGTTACGTTTTCAAGATATCTTTGCCTTTATACACCCGACCACCTTCTGCTACGTTCCAGCCTCCTCTTTGCCCATCATACACCCATTTTCTAGTTAATGCAAGAGCTGGATTTACTGTTAATTCAATCAGTATTACCATTTTTAAGCAGCGTTCACTGTTATTCTAATCTGAAGTTTCTATTCACAAGCAGCGTCTTAAAATCTTGTTGTCTATGAATCGATCATCACAGAAGACGGAGTTTCTTAGTATTCTTTGGATACATTCTTAGCAATTGAAGGAGAGCTGGATTATCAAGTCGTTTTTGCAAATACATCAGCAAAGACCCAAAACTATATCAGGTTATGTGTTAATGTTACTCCAATATTTTAATTACAATTGATTTCTATATCTACAGCTGTAGATTATCTTCATTTATAACTATATAACTCTAGGGAGTTGCTTACCAATAAGCATAGTGAAGTGTCCATAACATGGAATGATAAGTTATCTTTACCAATAGACTTTGGAATCGGATGATATTTAATTCTGCAAGTTTTAAAGAATAAATTTTCTCAATCACAGATTGTGAAATGCTGAAAGTATATAATCAATCCTGCTCCAAGCATTGATGTATATTTCTTATCAAATGCTACTGGGTTCCATTCTCCATAACAGCTAAACTGTGGATGTAATTATCGGATAAGACCTCTTGAGAAAGAGTTATCTAAGATGTAATAGAATCATGATTTAAATATACAATATGGAAATCAGAATTAATGATATTTCTGCCTGTTTTAAAGAACATATTCTTTAAGGTCACAGTTTGTGATAAGCTGGAAATATATAATATTATTTTACCAATTAAGGAACAACAGAGAGAGTGGGTTGCTTTGAGCTTCAAACACCTGGGATTCACTTGGCTGTATAGCCAAGGAAAAGGGTGAAGAGGTGAGAGAAAAAGACCTGCAATTAACAAGAAAACAGAATCAGATGTGACCTAACAATCTTTATCTTTTTTAATATAAATTATTTAATAGTTCATGCATGATCCTGTTAATTGTCCTCCTATTGTCAAGTCGAATGGTGTGTTTAAATACCAAGACACTCAGTAGATGACAGATGTTCCAAGTCCAATTCCAGGTAGAGAAGGGCCTTTCTCATTAGAGATTGTGTGGAGAATAAGTTAAGGTCCGAGGTTGGGTGGTTAAGCCCCTGACATTGTTTCACCTCTCCCCGAGTTGTCAAACGTACACAAACAAAGATAAGTTATGCATTCAATTGTTTGTCAGAAACAGGTATTTTTACTTTTAAGATGTAAATGCAAGACTAAGGTAAGATTAATTGAGTCTTATCATCGATATAGTTACTTTACATTTAGTTGCAAGAGAAAGATTTATCTAATGGAATGTTATATCAATTGTTCATTTATATGAATAATAAATATGAGCATATCTTCTAATCTTATGTTGTTGCCACAAGGAAAGGAATAATACAGTGAAAATCTAAAGCCCTAATTAATTCTGTGGTATATGAAGCCCTAAATGATACAGTGGTATCTGAAGCCCTAATTGATTCAATGGTATCTGAAGCCCTAATTGATATAGTGGTATCTAATGCCCTAAATGATCCAATGGTATCTAAAGCCCTAAATGATCCAAGGGTAATCGATGCCCAAATTGATACAAAGGTATGTGATGGCCTAATTTTATATAGTGGTACTTAATAGTAATCGTTATATGATATTGTTATAGTGGTCTTTGTGGACTAATCTAGGTGATTGCAGAAGCATTGTTACAATAATTAATGGTTCAAATTCCATGGTATGTAGATTTAAACTTCCATAGAAAATTCATTTATGTTATTTTAGTTCTTACTTAAGAAATTTTGTTTAACTGATTTTAACCGTCAATCTCATTCACATGAACGAAACTGACTTAACTGACTTACTATGAAATTGAAGTAATATATGTACTTCTTTGAGTATGTTAGTTGTTAATTTAAGACCCGGAAAAACTGGATGTTACAATGGGCGATGTGTGAATAGGTCATAAAATTTGGCGACTTCATGGGTGAAATGTTGAAAACTTAATCTTTACCCACACAGATTGCTCTACTTCAGGTGGATTATTCTTTCGAACATTTGTAGAGATTTCAACGTACCCACAAAAGCCAATTTTCTAATCTTCCATTTCATTTTTCTTTTCTTTTCTTTGCTCTTCCTTTCTTTTGTTTTTGCACATTTTTCCCTTTTGTTTGGCTCATGAGCAATGAAGCTTTGCTTTGGATTAAGGAAATAAATGTAGTGCTGAAGATTCAAAATTTTCAAAAGTCGAGGCCTCTCCTAAAGAAAGTGAAATGACTAGGAGCAATTGATTAGGTCAGAAAAGATATAGCAATCTCAAAATTCAAGTGTTAAGATATGTTATATGATAAACCTTCTGAGCCAAGTAAACATTCTAACCTAATGACAAACATAAGAAAGACAACCTTAATTTCTAAGGATCTTCATAAAAAGTTATCCAAGAATTGAGATAAACAAGACTTTAGTAGTATCTTCAGCTGAAATTCGAAAACACACAAATGACAACTCCCAAACCTTCAGTCCACTTAGTAAAAACCCGAAACATAAACTAAAACCAAAAACGAAAGGGAAAGAAAAATGAAACCACCTAAGTAAATTGACTCAAAGGAAAGAAAACACTAAACTAACAAAGCAAAAAATGACCCAAACTACAAGCAAACCAAAATTCCACAAAGGGAAGGGAAGCCAACGGAAAACAAACCAAAATCCCCTCTAAACTAAAAAGGAAAACCAAAGGGAAACACAAAACAAAAGGGAAAACAAAACAAGGGGTGAAAGGGAAACCTAAGTGAAGAAATGATGCTTGAGGAACTATCCATTGATGGGCAACGAGACTTCCTCACATGTCACAATCTTCAACAAAAAAGCATTGTCTCCTAGTATCTCAAAAAATATGATAAGGACCCATCCACATATTGTCAAACTTGTCATGATCACCTTTCTTCTCATAAGTCTTAACCCAATATTAAACAAAATCTAAAATTCAAAAAAAATTTACCTTGGCCATTCTATCTAATCATCTTTTTAACACGCCTCAATGTTTTGCAAACTTCTCAACTGCTTGATCTCTTTCCTCTTCCAATAGCAACAACTGTGTCAAATGTGTTTGCACTCTATCTTTACATTTCATGTATTCTTGAATGAACTAGTGTATCAAGATCCTCAATTGAATCAGAAAAACTACATCTTGTTTGTCAACCAAAAGATAGGGAGACGTCCCTATAGAGCTCATAATTTTGATTCTATCTTCCCAGAGAGCAAACCTCAATTGTGTATGCCAATCCTTGGGATTCTTACTAAGCAACTTCTTGATTGCACTTAACAAGTTCTTGTTTGTAGATTCTGCCAATCTATTTCCTTGCAGATAGTAATTTGATGAGAACTTCAGTGTTATCACATAGTCAAATGCGCAATGTAAAAAGTTCAAAGATTTAAATGCAGACCCATTGTAGCACACTAGGACGTGTGGACATCCATATCTGGTAACAATATTCTCTTCAAGAAATCTAATGATAACTTTTGATGTGTATTGTTGAAGAGTCTAAGCTTCTAACCACCGGGTGCAATAATTTGTAGTAGTCCTGATATACTTGTGTTGTCCTAAAAAAGGTGGACAAATCAGACCAATAAAGTCTAAAGCCAATTAGGCAATGGCTTTACTTCAATAATGGGTTGCAGCTGCATAACAAGGTTCCTTTGACGTATGGTAGCAACCTAACAAGTGTGACAAATATTGCACATGTACATAAGCATCCTTAAACAATGTAAGCAAATAATATCTTGTCTTTAAGATTTGATGGGCGATAGCTGCATTGCTTCCATGACCAGTTCCATATTTACTGTGAGAACGTTCGACGATCTTCTTTGCTTCTTTCTCGACACATTCAAATAAATTCCATCATGATTCTTTCTATATAAGACATCTCCTTGAAGCATGAATTGTTGACACTTCATTCTTAAAGCTCTCTTTTGCATGGGATTCAAGTGCAAAGGAGACGTGTGATTCAGCAAGTTGTAGATGATGTCATCATAAAATTCATTTGGAGATAACTCTTCCAATATGTACACTACTTGTACTAATCCAGGTCTAGTTGTTGCAATTATTTATGTCAAGACTTGTCCACAGACCAGTTTCTTGGGCAATATTTACATGTCATATTCATAAACAATGGTCATCCTTCCTTTCTTTCTCCCAACTCATTCTAAACAACATCTTCACTGTTGCATTGAGAACTATCGCATAAATCTTGCTTCTCAAAATATATTGTCAAAATCTCTCAATCACCTTGACTAAAGCATAGGTCTGTTTTTCAGCATACAGGTATCTCAACTTGGTACCTTTTAGTGGTGAACTCATAAATGCAATAGGATGGTTATCTTTCTCTTTTGATTTCTTAGTGGCGATAGCCACACAAGTGTGTTTTAAAGCAAACGAATATATGTAGAATGGCTTAGTGTAATCCGGACTAACTAGCACAGGGGCATCCACAATTGCTTACTTGATTTCTTCAAATCCACTCTTTGTTGTAGGTGTCCAATCTATTTTCACACCTTTCTTCAACATATCATTCACTAGTTTGACAATCTTAGCAAATCTGTCATGAACTTCTTATGAAGTTGATTTTGCCAAACAATGATTTTAACTCTTTCTAACTAGTTGGCAGACCTATCTTTGAAATAGAATCAATGCATTCAGAGTCAATTGAGATTTCATGCTCTGAAATTACGTGCTAACAGTTTTCCTTTGATGACAGTGACAAAGCATTTCTTTGGGTTGAGCGAAATTTTGCAACTTTTGAAAAATTCTTAATCACTTATGTTGTCTTCTCTTTGTCTAGAAAACACAAAGATCATTGTTACATCCCAAATTTATTTATTTTTAAATAATGTCATAGTCGTTGTAATGGTTGGTTAGATACTCTTGATATCATGATTTTGTGAAATCGAAGTTATGATTTACCGAATTGATTCATTGGGAAATGACTTGTTAGTTGATTTCTGTTATTTTGGCAAAATCATTACTTATATTTTAATATGAAAATTTGTGGTAGATAGTCATTGTGACAGTTATCGGTTATTTTGTTTTATTGATATTTGATTTCAATGGAGGAACACGTAATTATTGTGGAAGAATGCATTTTGGTTGCAGCAACAAATGAAGGGGGGGAAGCATTGCTAACTGGGAATAAAGGAGTGGGGAACCAATTTAGTCCATCTTCACACTATCAAGTATGGACTCTAACTACCTTGATGAAGGAATTAACGACTAGGCAATAAAGTATTCCTTGGACAGTCATGAGCTACTTGGTCAACTTTATAACAAGAGAAATAATAAACCATGAAAGAACTATTACCTCTTTTTTATTTCTAAGACTATGGTTGTGCTCAACAACATTATAGATTTCTCATATTTTTATATTTATATATATATATAGACATGATGCGACCATGATAGTCTAATAACATCTATGTATATGTAAGTATATGAGTACATGTCTAGAGAGAATATAATGATAAAAAGAAATTATATGTACTCTCAACATTGCATGCACATATATATATATATATATATATATATATATATATATATATATATATATATATATATATATATATATATATATATATATATATATATATATATATATATATATATATATATATATATATATATATATAGGTACCATCCTAGATAGAATATCAAGGACATGATGACATAATATTATAAATATGTATATACATATATACGAACATTATGTTGTGCAAAAATTATGGAGAACAAATATAATATACATATATTTCTTTATGTTCCAACATGAGGGTTGCCACCCTTAGCGGCATAATCTTTTTAAAAATGTGAATTCATAATATTCTTGTAACTACAAGTCGAGCTCCTTTCTTGTAACCACAATAGGGAAACTATATTTCCATCCCCACGGTAGGTAGAGCTCTCTCTCCCTCACGCGTTCTTTCTCTCCATTTGCACGATTCTCTTAAACTCTTCTTGTTCTCGGCTTACTTCAGCAGCGTATCACAGTAATATAGTACTAAGCCGCTCATGTTGAGCCATATAATGCTTAGTGTTTGTTTTCGCACCAGCACCTGGTCTTATACTTTCTTCTAATCCAGGTCACATATTTTCCCTCATGTTTTTGCCTTGTGAGTAATGCATTTTCGATTCAAGAAAGCTTCATCTTTTTTTCAAATGCAGTGTTAGCATTGAGCACGATTAGAATTTGAGAGGCTGCGCCCTGCACCCTAATTCACACTTGTAGTTTGATCAATTATTTTCATAAGCATCAACTACTATAATTTTGGGAAAACGAATGCCTAGCCGATGGAATCATGCAAAATCTACTATAAAATAACTTCTATTTTTCTATGCTACTTGATATGTACTAGTTGTGAATGATTTCAAAATAGTCTCACAAACCTCTTCTAATTTAAAGGAATCTCATGATTGTCAACAGTCTCCGAGGAAGCACCCAAGGCCGTTAGAGCCAAGTATAAATGGGTGAAGAGGAGAGGAATCCTACAAGAGAAAGGAAAAGAAAACTATTAATCAGTGTCTTAAATATTTGATCACTTAAAGAAAGAGAATTAAATAAGTTCAAGTCAGCTCATGATTGTCCAAGATGTAATTGGTTGTCGAGTCGAGAGGTGGTGATCGGGTTGTCTAATACCCACCTAAATCCTTGGCCAAGGTAGTATAGAGGCATCATTGCTATAAATGATCACTAGAGGTCAAGAGTGCTAGCTAACAGAGGAAAGGTTGCCAAAGGTATCCCTCAACCTTGTCTGCTGCTTAGCCGACGCTCTAACACTGGTATGCTCAAGATGGTAGGACTATGGTGCCTCAATCTATCCAAGGGTAGGGAGGGCCTTTCTCATAAGAGATTGTGTGGGGATATGTTAAGGCCTGCGGTTGGGAGGTTAAGCATGTGTCAATGCTTCTCTTTGCCAGATATCGAGGCTTGCACAACACCCATCAGCTAATTCAGTTAGCTCAATATGTATTCCAAATCTTTACTTGTATGTACCTTTATATTACTTGAAATGTATAGTCGTAGATGTGGTTGAATTGATTTGTACACATATAGATATATATATATATATATATATATATATATATAGGTACCATCCTAGACAGGATATCAAAGACATCATGATATAATATTATATATATATATACAAACATTATATTGTGCAAAGATTATGGAGAACAATATAATATATCTACTTCTTTATGTTCCAACATGAGCGTTGCCACCCTTAGCAGCATAATCTTGTTTAAAATTGAATTCATAATATTCTTGTAACTGTAAGTCGAGCTCCTTTCTTGTAACTGTAGCAAGGAAACTATATTTCCTTACCCGAGGTAGGGAGAGCTCTCTTTCCCTCACGCGTTCTTTCTCTCCATTCACACAATTCTCTGAAGCTCTTCTTGTTCTTGGCTTACTTCAAAAGCCTATCACAATAATACAGTACCAAGCCGCTCGTGTGGAGTCGTATAACGCTTAGTGTTTGTTTCCGCACTAGCACCTGGTCTTGTATTTTCTTCTATATCCAGGTCATGTATTTTCCCTCATGTTTTTGCATTATGAGTATTACATTTTCAATTCAAGAAAGCTTCTTTTTCTTTTCAAATGCAATGTTAGCATTGAGCACGATTAGTATTTGAGAGGCTGCACCCTGCACCCTAATTCGCACTCATATTTTGATCAATTATTTTCATAAGCATCAACTGCTATAAATTTGGGAAAAGGAATGCCCAACTGATGGAATCATGCAAAATCTACTATGAAATAACTTATATTTTTCTATGCTACTTGCTATGTATCAATTGTGAATGATTTCAAAATAGTTTCTCAAACATCTTCTGATTTAAAGGAATCTCATGATTATCAGCAGTCTCCTAGGAAGCACCTAAGGTCGTTAGAGCCAAGTATAAATAGGTGAAGAGGAGAGGAATCCTGTAAGAGAGAGGAAAAGAAAACTATTAATCAGTGTCTTAAATATTTGATCAATTAAAGAAAGAGAATTAAATAAGTTCAAGTCAGCTCATGATTGTCCAAGATGTAATCGGTTGTTGAGTCGAGTGGTGGTGATCAGGTTGTCTAATACCCACCTAAATCCTTGGCCAAGGTAGTATAGAAGCATGATTTCCATAAATGATGACTAGACGTCGAAAGTACTAGCTGATAGAGGAAAGGTTGATGGAGGTATCCCTCAGCCTTGTTTGTTGCTTAGCCGACACTCTAACACCAGTATGCTCAGGATGGCAGGACTATGGTGCCCCAATCTATCTCAGGGTAGGGAGGGTCTTTCTCGTAAGAGATTGTGTGGGGATATGTTAAGGTCTGCGGTTGGGAGGTTAAGCCTATGTCAATGCTTCTCCTCTTTGTCAGATGTCAAGGCTTGCACAACACCCGTCAACTAATTTAGTTAGCTTAGTATGTATTCCAAATCTTTACTTGTACATACCTTTATATTACTTGAAATGTTTAGTCGTAGATGTGGTTGAACTTATTTGAATCTTTTAAATTGAAATCGTAGAAATCAGTTAAGGAAGTTGATTTAGTTATCTTTCATATGAAATGGATTTAATCCTTGTTTAATTGTGGATAATAGATATGATGTATTGTTTCTCAACTGCTTCATGTCATTCCATTGTGATATTCCATTATAATCCTAGAATGTGTACTTTATTTCCAGCTTAGTAAAAATGGTATGTTACAATCATCAAGGTATATAATGATGCATTTTTAGAGTAAGTATTGGAAGGCATAATCCATTGCCCTCTGAAAAGTTGCTCTGCATTCATTAAACCAAAGGGTATTCTTCTGCAGGAAAACATACCCCACTTGGTTGTGAATGCAATTTTTCAGTCTATCTTCTTTTATCATCGCCTAGTTATATGCACAATAACCATCTTAAAACAAGATTGTCTAAGATCCATTCACAATTTGTATCCCTTCATCCAGTGACAACACTAGATAATTGTCTTTCTCTGAAGCTTTGTTGAAATTCCAAAATCAACACATAATCTTATTTTTGCATTCTTATTTCTTACAGGGACCAAGTTGGTGGCCCACATTTAGTGCCTAATTGGAAACATTATCCTCACTAAAAGGAAATTCTTTACTTCCTGATGGATCAATGGTTCTAGCAATAAATTTATCAGTCTTTGTCTTTATCGAAATAGTTTAATATCTGGCTTGAGCTTAACTCTATATGTGATAAGGGAAGTATCATAGGTCTTCAAATCTTCATATCCCCACAAAATTACATTTGGGAATTCCCTTATTAGCTTTAGAATGTCCTCTTCAAGATTGCATGCTTTAACAGTGAAAACATTCTTGACTTGTCGAAGTCAAAAATTCTTTCCAGCTCTATTATTCTCTTGGGAATGATATTTGTCCTTTAATTCATTATCTCATCTATCTCAAATAGTGCTTATTGTGATTCTCCTTCTTAGATGACTTGAGCATCAAATACCCTCGAACTTGTCTGGAAAACAAGGATGTGCTTGTCATCTTCAAATGCTTGAAAATTTGCTATTTGTAATATTGTCCAAAACTAATGGCACTGAAGTCAATTCAATTGTGAATTTCTTCACACAATCCATGGCAAATGGTTCTAATGAACTTGTGGATTGGACAAGTGAATTCACTGCCACATTATTTAGCTGACATATCCTTTTGATGTTGAAAGAATCAAAATTTTCAATAAAGTACCATACTCTATTGAAATAGCGACCTGGTCTTGTATCATGATGTTATTGTTTTCTAACTTGTCCGACCACTATATCTGAATCTCCACATACATGCAAGATCTTGGCACCATTTTGGATGACGAGTAACAATCCAATAACTAATGATTCATACTTAGTAACATTGTTTGAACATGGAAACTACAAACTGTGTGCCACCAAATAAGTCTCTATAATCGGGCTATCTAGCTCAATGCTAGCTCCGCTTCCTTTCTTTGACTTGGACCCGTCAAATGTTAGTGTCGAGGCTTGATCATCAGTTTGTGCATTGGAAAATTCAGCTCTTGATTCTTCAATTCAATTCTTATGCCTCTCTTCAACATTTTGATTCTTGTCTTGTTCAGCTTCTTTGGATTGTGTTGTATCTTCAACATTAACAATTTCTTTAATATTTCCTATCATTGATGCTTATAGGACCATCCTTGATACTTGTACAATTGTACCTTTGCAAATTGTGCCTAAAATTTCGAAATGGAAAGCATTACGGATTATGCACCAATTGGGTAACAACAAATTTTGAATGCAGGCATCTTTACCGAACTCAACTTCTTGCTTAACACTTTTAAAGACAAAATTCCTGAAATTCTTGAACATTCCTTCATTCAATAGTGTTTTAGAATTATTATCAACCAATACCTCGATGAACTTCAAAATCAACTCTAGGCATCCTCCTTGATTGTATCCTTCCACCATCAAAAATTCTCCTATTTGGGGCACATATGATCCCACACTCATTTCCATGAACAAAATCTCATTATCTTCACCATACTCAGTTATCAATAATCGGAGCCTGGATGTGTTCTATATCCTTATCTAGCTAGGGATTTCTTTCCATGGTAACTGCATGTGAGAAAAATGTGTCACTATACATCCATTCAATTTTCTTGCTCGATCTCTGCTCAAATGCATACCACATCCTTCTAGAATGGCTATTATGGCCATGTGAAGGCAACTTTAGAGCTTGTGGATCTGAAGCCAATTGCATATAAATGTTGTTCAAATCTCCCAACAATGGAACTTTTGTTAATCTAGCTATGTCACCTTCTTATCCATTTATGGTGGGATTAATCCCAATATTCTACATATATTCAAAGCATTACATTATTGGATGCACCGAAGTCAATTAAGCCCAAAAATTCCAATTAACACAAGGAAAAGGGTAGGCTCGCCTTTCCCTTGATAGAAAACCACAGGCTTCTATGTTCTAGGAATGAATTCTTCATTGTTTCTGTTTTAAGAGTTGTCACTACCATTTTGTCTAGTGCTTATCATTTGTTCTACTACGGCGGTAATATCTCTGGTTATTCATCTTCCTTGAGGTGAAGGATCACTTTCTAGTTGACCTTACAACATTCTAATAAAGCTTTGGAGGATTTTGAGAAACATTAGGTGTATTTGGTGACACATCTTCAAAATATTAGTATTATGTGCAAAACCAGATTAAAGATAATTAGGGGCTCTCCTAGGATGATGTTATTCCCTTGAGGAATAATCCTTGGAGGGGCATCATTCAAACTTCCCAACAACCTATCTTAAATCTCAAGAACTTTATCAAATTCCTCTTATACAAAAGTGATCAGCCTCTTGAATACCCTCTCTAGGGGACTTCTTTCCATCTTTGTTCTCCTTGTTGAACAATAGGTTGTATAGTAGGTTGCCCTCTTGATTTTGTAGAGCATTTCACATAGAAGATTCCCCACTACCTCCTTGTGATTTAGCTAATTGTTGATACTCGGGTGAGTCTCTCAGAGGACTAGAAGTATTGCTTGCATTAGGATGCGAATGTGTGTAAAATTTATTCGGAGGAATTGATGTTGCCAATGTCTCATAATTTGCGTAATTCCTTGGATAAATCTTTTGTGCAGCATTTCTAGATATCTACTAAAAAGTGTGAACTTCGTTCACTCCTTCCACTAGGACGTTGTTGTAAAGTGGAGGGAAAACAAACTCATCCCTATACAGTAGTTCATCCACAGATGCATGTGGAGGTTGATTTTCTAGTGGTAACTGATAATGTGGCATCTCCATAAGACAATTCGTTGATATCAATGGGAGATTTTAATTAACTTGCACTGGCATATAATCTTGAGAATCAATAGGAGGAAACTTAAAATCTTCAAAGACCAACACTTTATTGTATCTAGGTGTAGAAACTAGCTCATAGCCCGTAGGTGAAGGAATCTCAGGTGCAATACTGCCTCTTACTTCTACCTTCAAAATATTTGGAGCTCTCTTAAATTCTTGACATTGTAATTCAAAATGTTGATTCATTTCACCCAAACTACACCATCCAAACAATGTTGCTTCCACTAGGAAAACTTTATTGGCAGGTCGGCCTTCAGAAGATGATGGATTGTCCAATGGTGAGGGCACACTGCTAGTATTCGGATTAGAGTTCCATGATCTATTTTGGTATTCCTAATTGTTGTTAAGATAGCCAAAATTGTCTCCTTGATGACCTTTATTGTTATTTTCATAATCGGGATTGTTATCATGGTACCCTTGATTGTGCCCATGATGTTGCAACATCCCTATCTAGCTAATATAGGAAATAAGGATGATTGCCTTACAATCTTGATTGTAATAGACTACTTCCTAATTAATATAATGAGGATACTTCTTATGAGAACTTTTAATAGATAAATCACTTTTATTTCTGATATGACAAATAATATATAAGATGATTATATACGTGTTTGTATTGATAAAAATCAATGTTATTTTTATATCTTGAGAAGGTCCCAATGTTGTAAGAGTCTGGTATATAGTTCAAACTTCTCTGAAATGATAATTGTTACCTCTATAAGTTACACCCGTACTGAGTTCTAAAACCCAATCACTTTGAGAAACATGGAAATACTCCTAGGTCTGTGGGTTACCCAAAATTGGAGTAGATCTCCGAGCATTCTAGGCCGGTTCGTATGAGATGCTTTCACCTTAAGCTCTTAAACTTATATCTTTTTTGAGGAAAAGGGATAGAAGGATAACAGCAACGAAATCTAAATTGTGGCGATGCACCAAAACATATCCTTGAGCCTTAACAAATAACACACACACAATAGAAGCCGGTAATACATGAAACTTAGTCCACAACTTCAATAACATGATTATTTGCATAAATAATTTACAAGAAGACTGAATAAGCTCGACCCTTAGGAGGAGAAGACTCTCACAAACTAAGACTGACTCTTAGGACCAACACAACTTATAACCTATAAAGAACTATATTCTTTTGCATAAAGGCACTAACATGCAATACAACTTCAAGGACAAAGAACATCACATGAGCTTGCATCAACACTAAGCACACAATAATAGAGAAAATGAGAAGGCACAATCTATGTATTACTGTCCAAAGGTGTTACAAATCTGTATATCTCAAAATTAGTTACAAGAAACATGGCAAGAATGAGGAAAAGGACTGAAAATATCACAAGTCCCCAATCTTGCATAAAACCAGCACCCCTTACAACTGAGCCTTCAGCTCATACTTATGCCTTTTTCCATCCAACTACTTCATTAATGCAAACAACTCCTTGGTCGAATTCAGCTTTCAAAACCAATTTTGAGCCCCTAAAAGGTCTTCAAAAAGGTGTATATTTTGCCCAAAAGTCATGCCTCAACAATATCAACATAAAGACCCCTCATTAATGCACTCTTATCTCTCAAAATATCCCACAAAAAGTTTTTGAAAAGTAATAACTATCTGACCTTCCAATCCCATCAATATGACCTTAGACACCTTGCCATAACTCTCCAAAATTGACTTTTAGAGATAAAAATAAATATCTTATCTTGCACTTTAAGTAATAATTATTAAATAGCTTATAATCCATTTACTTAATAAATATCAATAAAGTAATGAACTATAAAGTATTTAATATGTTTATTTAACAATTAAGGTTATTTATTATTTATTGCATAAACAAAATTAATTATATTAATAATATTTATTGAGTGATAATTAAATCACTTAACAATATTATTAATACAATAATGTTCATTAAAAATAATAGATTATAAATTATTTTTTATTTTTTATTAAATAATACAAAATAAAAAATTTATTTTTATTTTAAAAGCCAATTTCCATTTTTTGTATATTTTATATAATATCAAATAAATGATTTATAAAATATCATTCATAAATATTATAAAAAAATACAATACAAATTTACAGAAAAAAAAATTTAAAAATCTGAAGCTTGTTATTGTTTCCAGAAATTTGGAAGCTCTTTGTTGATTTCTCTTTAGATCTAAAACCTTAGGATAAAGTTTTATATAGGAAAAACTCTGCTTCCTTCCTCTTACAGCTGTTGGAGATGTACTTTTTCTGATGGTATTTGAAACTTCTAAATACTTCCTTTGCTGCTATTGATCGTAGAAACTGTCATTTCCATAAGAAAAACAAACCACTTTTCTAAAAAAATAAAACTGAATGCTCCTTGCCATGCCATGGGGGTTCCATCCTTGTGTTGGAAAAAAGAAATGGAGCCGACTTGTAGCTGCTGCTTCATTTTTATTCCCTTTTATGACCAAAATGATGTATTGCATATGTATCCCTGTTGCTTTGTAACCCTTCAACTTGCCGTGAGTCCGACTCTTGTATTTGGTTCAAACAAAAAATGCACCATTGATCGACATAACTACTCTACCTGAAAATGAATTGGGGGTGAAAATTTAGGTAACAATAACTACACAATGAACCTCTTACTCTGCTGTCTTATAAATTTGTCTACTATCTAATGACGATTTGGTTGTGTGGCTGTTATATAGATCAGTTTGGGCAATCTCCAGGTGTTGCTGTGTCTGATATGTCATTCTATGGGTGCAATAAAGATGGTGACCATGTTTAAAGTGATAAGGTTTCTTTTCTAATCGGAATGTGTATTCTTGCTGCAATATTGGTGTAATATCTGGGAGATACCTAGATACCTGCAACTGGTTTGGCCAATAACGTAAGCGCTCAACCTGAGCAAATCCAAATAGGATGAAAATAAGAGTAATGATCTGATTAGGGACTGTAACAATCATTGGGCAGTGATTTGTCTCTATGTACTGCTTTCGTCTCTATTATATATCTCCTCTGTCAACCTGTGCTCTCTTTTATCCAAGATGCTAACGGTATGCTTCGTTTCTAAGATTATCACCACACCACTTATTATTACTGTTGTTTATTTATCCTTATTGGTTCTTGGTGCTTATTGCTCACTGCCCCCTGTCTGCTTTACTCTCTTCCTATTTGCTCCTTTTATCCTGTGTTAATACTTCATCACTCCCCTTATTCCTATTTCTTTTTCACTTCCACTTATTTATCCACTGTATGAGAATTACTGCATGGGTGTGTGTGTGTGTGTGTGTATGAGATCGCTGTCTTTTTTTTTTCTTTGGATTATTTAGGGCTTATTACCTTGTCTCGATTCAAATGTAATCTTCATTCCATGTGAGGTGACTACCCATTTACTGTGTTCATCAAATAAGGTTGTGTTGCTGTGTGCATATTTTAAGTCATATATCTCTCCCTGACTCAGATGATGAGTGTCTTATGATAAATCCTCGCATTGCTATCACTGTTTAGAAGAATGGAAATAAGGGGCAATGTTATGTCATTTTATTATTAGTTTAATCTTGCATCCGTCAGAGCCCACAATATCGGGCACTTATTGCTCTCCTCCAAGAAAGTTATTCTCAATCACAGATCAATTATATCTGTAATGTCCGCTACCTTATGATTATATCGGTTATCAATGTCTCCTCTATTATTCTTCTATCAACTCCCTCACTCATTATTCTTTCTCCTACATTTGATGACTCCTATGAACTGTATATGCGAACTGGATTACTCTTATTCACATGTTTTGTTCATCGCTTCTGCCTAGTCAGATATATGTGATTTGAATGGCCACAACGTCCCCAGAATCTGGTATTTATTTGTTGCGTGTTTCTGCCAGCAAAACCTTATTTCCATTGTTCATGGTATTGGTAAGGCTATCTAATGGAGTATAAATCGATGCCAGAAATGGATGATTTACATGTCAATATATATCTTGTTTTAGTCAATGGTCGTGCAAGATCATATTAATGTGAGGTTATGACTTTTAGTCATGGCTCAAATCTTAGGTCACACCTTTATAATCTCCTATCCCAAGAATTAGTATTAGTAGTTATTTTGTTTATTTATTTAGTGATAATATAGTATATCATGTGATACTTTATTTATTTTGTATTAATAATTAATTTAACATTTATAATTATAATTATATATGTATTTAATTATTTATTTATTAAGTTTACTTATTGCTAATAATATTATTAGTAATTCATTTATTCCATTATAATATTAATATCTAATATACATTTAGATAATTATATGCATTATTATTGACTTAAATTTTAATCAATATGATTATAATTTATTATTTATTTTATTATTATTCATTATTAAATTCTATTAAAAATGGGGACATAAAAGATGTGTAGGAGGATTTCCTCGATAGTCTCGATTGTTGCCTTGGTGTGACTAAAAATCCTCTATGAATTTTGCAATTGATTATTCTGATTCCTGAGGTAAGTTACAGCACTAAACAACTTCTTCACCCATTATATCAATCTTTGATTTCATCTCTTTCTTATTGAGTCCTTGTTGAAGTTGTGTTTTGATGATAGACAGGTTGTGAGGGCATTTCCTGAGACATGGGGGCTGCTAAATGCAACACTAATTGATTGAAAGGATTCAGAACAGGATTGATGGTAAAAGCATAACTTAACATTGCTTGATTCAATGTGTTAGCATTCCCAAGGTAACTAGGTGCTTCGATAGCAGTAGATGGTGATTCCAGACTAACCCTCTCAACTTCAGCATATGCTTCATTAGATTAGCAGGAGCAGGATGTGACTTGTGAACAAACATGGAAGTCAAACAATTGAGGGTTGTGTAGTAAATAGGCCTTGTTACATCATCACCTATGCAAAAAGGATCACACAATCTCAAATAACCCTCTGGAATCTATTTTTGAAATCACTGATTGGTTCACTTTCTTGTCTCCTTATCTCAATGAATTGCCTATACAATTCAGCAAGGGTAATAGGCAATCTAAACTTTCCCAGGAATCAATACTTCAATTTTTGTAACATCTGGATTCAATTAGCAGGCAGCTTGATGTACCAGTAAAATGCTTCTTCACCCACTGAATAGGGGAACAATCTAAAAGCAACATCTTCCTCCCAAACATTTGGCCTTGCAAAGCATCTTAAAAAATCTTGATATGTTCATCAGTAGCGTGGCTGACATCATTCACAAAGAATTTTGAATGAAAGTGCTCAGGATCCTTCGGCATATTATGATAAGAAATGAATGTTATGAGAGGTGATGAATCTTGCGGGCACCATCGTTGTTGGACCATTGCTGTAACTTCTTGTTGAACCACTATGGATGTAGGTGCTAGAATAGGCATTTGTACTATTAGTTGTTGAATTTGTGAAGCTCCTTGTTGAAATCCTCCTTGAATTAATGCTTGTTGTGTCTAAGCATTTCCTTGTGCTCAATGTTGTGGTGGTGGAGTCTAGAATAATCTTGTAAGATCTAATACACTCAGTGAATTTTGACTTCTAGATGCCTCTGTCTTGCCTCATCTAGGCTTTAGATCAAACTTTAACTCCTAGAGTTCTTTCACTCCCAACATGGATCTTAAGATTCTTCAATGTATCACAAGCAAGAATAAATTATCACGCTTCAATATCTAAACATTGTGTACTAGGACCCTCCTTCTGCTGCCAATTTATGTTGATGTGTGTTTTATGACCCACCAATAGTTGAACAAAATATCGAGATATCCTTTCCTTTCTTGATCAAATTCCCTTGTATGCTAAGATTGTGAAGATCATACAAGGTTGCTTTTGTGTCTTGATTGTGGATAAGCTCAACGGTTGAGGTGATTTGTCCTTTATCACAAGGGACCTTACGTTTGCTTCACTCAAATTGATTTCAGATGATACCAAAGATGGGATCTATTAAAAGATTTTGCACTAGGGTACTTCTTTTGGATTTTCAGAAAAATTGAAAAGCAAAGGGAAAGGGTTTAGGAATTATACTTTACTCCTAAGGGTAATGATATCCAACATTCATCTTTGATGGATAAACTCCAAAATAACTAAGCTTCACTTCGCCGAGTTATACTACAACTCCGTGAGAACTAGTGCAATATCCAAGGGGTTATGCAAATGATATTCATATCATAACAAACACCATTAAAACAAACAAAGTCCATTGAATGATAGAAGTTAAGCATACATATAGGTGGGGCTCAGGCTAACTTTGCACAACTTACAATCTGTAAACCGTCAAAAGTATGAACCATGGAATTCATTGAAACACCATTGCATTCTCAATTAAAATCACAACACTTTTATCTAACAATCCAATCTAAATGAGAGAATTATGAAACCAAGCAAGCCTTAAGACACATCAAATGACCACCAAACTTCAATGAAAGTTTTATTGTCTCAATAGCTCTTAGCAACAATCTTAGAATTTCACTACTAACAAATGAGAAATGAGGCCATTATATAGGTCCCTAGTTACAATGAGTAGACCATATCAAAGGAAGAACTAGCGACCAAAATACTACCACCTCAACCCTAATTAGGGTTAGGAGAAAGTCAAAAGGAATCTAGATTAATGAAAGGAATTACATGACCAATCAAGTAGAAGCCACTATACTACACATGCCTATTCAGAAAGAGACTAGGGTAAAATGAATGCCCACTATGTGCACCCACTATTCATTAAATGCATCTCTACTGAGAATAGTCTACCTTTGTTGTTTGAATCCCTGAAATTTGTCCAACATTGTCTCCAACTCATCCAAACAGACACTTAGCGTTGATTCATGATTGTACTCCAAGACTTCCATCGCCCTTTCAAATTTACTCAAGTTGTCTTCCCAATCTAGTAACAAGTCCTGAGTTTTGTGCATGATATTTGAAAAAAAAATAGACTAAGTTCTCAAAATCATCTCGATTGAAGTAATTCATCTGAAAGAACTCTTCCACTTTCTTCTTTAGGTTGTCTACTATTATTTCATTCCCCGCCAACCTTAAGGATGCAAATGTGTCAAAGATCCCTTGCTTGAATCTATATTACCCTCCTCAATGAAGCAAATTCTTGGTGAAATCTTCAAACATTTCCTTGGTTGAGATCACTACACTATACAATCAAAGAATGTCATAAAAATCTCTTTCACTAGCAACTACACCATCAATGAAGGTTTTCTTAGGAGTCTATGAAATCTTGCAAGTCTAAGATCACCTCATCTTGATAAATACACTCATCTTCCCATTCCTCATCCGTGCATTGTCCCCTAGTGCTTTGTCATGAATCTACACCAAATCTTCAACATGTTTATGTGCCTCTTTTAAAATGCCCTCTATCCAAACTTCTGCACTCTAAGCAATCATCTGATCCTTTCTATACCTTCTACTGACTCAGTTGAAATAGCTAGAGTAACAAAGGATGGACATTCTCCCCTCACTAAACAAGGTAGATTGTTTATGTATTCGCACAAGGCTTTCTCACCTTTCTATTTCTAATATTTATCTTCCAACTTTCTCATCTTATCTTTCATTGCCTGTCTTGAATTGTCAAATGCTTCCATAACCTACTCTTGGGAGGCATGAACTAATACAATTTATGTTGCATTGTATTTATCTAGAGTAATCTGATCTTTTGTCTTATCCACTGCATGTGTTGCAAGTTGAAGGGTTTTGATCTAGATTCTTCGCTAATGACCTTCACAAATTTCTTGGTTTTCCCTTTCCTTCAGATTGGTTGACTTGGTTGCCTCCTTCTCATGATTTCCTTTAGCCTTTGCCTCAAGAAAATGCAGAATAACAACACTGTGATCCTTCTAAACTACCAATTGCTCTTACCCTTGTACTACCCTCACATCAATTCCTTCCTCAACCAAAGACTTTCTTCCATTATCTCAAGAGCTACTACCTCTATAGTAGGAGTTTTGACCCGTACTACAAGGCCTTTTGCTTCTACTAGCAAATCTTGAACTGATAGGATTGTGGAATTCCAAAAATCCTACTAAGCATCATGACCAAGTCACTATACTCTCGTTGAAAGTCTTCGCCAGACTAGCTCCTTGGACAACTTGAAACGGTGGGATCTCTTCTCCCACAATTAGTTACTATTTGTAACACCTTCACAATGTTGAACCCCAGCAATATAAACTCTAAGTGCTTTCTCTCTTGACTTTAGTACTATGCCCCGAAGTTGAGGGATTATGAATAATTCTAAGATGATTGTTGGAGAATGATGCACTATGATAATTCCATCTGAATCCTTGATTGTTTTGTCTCTGGGATTGTAGTGTTTTGTGCAATCCATGATCAATTCTACATGTTGAAATGTAGGAAGAAAGCCCTCTGCAACTACGATTCCATGGTTTACAATCTCGAACGCCAAATGTGTTGGTTGATGATCCTTGCAACCGAACATTTTTTTGTTTTACTTGTTCATATCCAAGTATTTGAGACTAGTGTTTCCAACTTCTGCCCACTTTGTAATAAATTTAAATTCCAGATAGAATCCTCTTTGCTCATTATTGATTGGTTGTTTCCTAATCACACTTGTTCATCTGGGTTTCGCCATCTCAATTTCATGCAAAATAAAATTAAAATGTACATATAAGAGAACACAAGAAAATGTAGAGAAGCAGACACAATTTCTCCACAAAGGAGAAAATTTGGAAATTTATCGAAAATTCACTTCCTCTTTACAATAGGATTTTCTCTCTCCAAGAATTTATTTGAGAAAATTCCTTTCCTGAATTTTATGGCTACTTGTGAATTTTCCCAAATGAAAGTGACAATCATTTTTCAAAAGCAATTTTCTATCTCCAAGAAGTTTCTCTCTTCAAAAAATGTCATGTCCTCAAATTCTTTCTGCAAATTCACCATAATCTTAAATTAGTTTCACTCAACTTGTTCTTCAAACACTGTGTGATTGTAACATCCCCTTTTCCTAGGCCTTAGCTAACAACTTAGGATATCATAGTTACTACTTCACATTCATGAGAAGGCAGTTACAATAGTTATTTTAGATGTTTATACAAAAGAGATTAATAGTTACAATCCATTTAACTGAAATATCATAGCTAACAATTGAAGGCATAATTAAATTTAGGATTTAAGATTGTAATACCCTAAATTCCGAAACCAAAATCCGCCTAGGGAAACATCTACGAAACCAAGGTTAGTCACATATACCGCTTAGGGCACAAAAATTTACACCATTGTATCGTAATAACCAATTCCATTTATTAGGGCAACAAAACCACTATATCAAGCTATTTTCCCATTGCTAATTAGGTAAATAAAAGATATGTTCAAATTTATACACAGTTATAACAACCATCAAGTAAGTTAATCTCAAGCATGTAGTTACATTTCAGGTTCATCTTAGCTAGTTTCCTAATACATTGAAAGGGAAAACCGATTTCTAAGTATTGAAAGGAATAACTGATTAAACAATATTAACTATCTAACATATCTTCAACTTCAAATTCCAAATTCATAAAGTAAAATACCCATTAATGGGAGATATTTGATGCAGATCTTAACTCTGCCTTGTGCAAGTCTTGGCACCTAGTGGAGAGAAGCATTGTCAAGGGCTTCACCTCCCAACTGTGGACCCTTAGTTATCCCTACACAATCTCAACCGAGAAAGGCCCTCCCTACCCAAGAATAGACATGGGACACCCTAACCAGCCATTGAGCGTCCTTGTATTAGAGTATCAACCCACCACTCAAGGACAACAAGATCTAAACATTGGGCTACCATGAGCTGACTTAGTTATTTAGATGTGATTATTTGATACTTATTTATGTTTACTTTATCATGCAAGAGTATTTCCACAATTCAACAGTTTTCAAAACACACCCTTCATCTCAAGCATGATAGTCTTCCTGGATGAATTTTTGGGTGGATAAATCAGCATAAAAGATCACTGAATATAGTTACAGTCATTATACTCAGCCAAAATCTGGCCTATGGCATCACATAAAGAAAAGAAAATTTCTTGCAAGTCTAATTAATCATCAAAAGGATGTTGCCAATTATCTCAGGGTGTATATTTCAAATACCCCTGTATAAGTCTTGCACTTCTTGTCTTTACTCTAATAAATCAAAATTCTAGAATTGAATGTCACTATGCATATGCTATAATTCTTGGCTTGATCTGGAGCATATGGACATTCTACACAAGAGAAGAAGAGGGAAGAAAAATAAACAAAACCGGATATCATTTTCTAATCATGGATTGCAAAAAGATAGTGCTGCCTTCTTAGTACAGGCTAACTTCAACCAATGCATTAATGTAAAAGGCATAAAAGAAACAAAGAGGTGTTAATGACTTGGTTGTGTGCTCCCTCTATAAAAAGCTTCTAACAAACTTGAGCAACGCAGGTACACAACCCCAAACAAGAGGTTACAAAGAACACCAATCCTAGATGCAACAATCTGGCATTGTCCAATGGATGATTTAAGGATGGCTGACCAAATGGAGAATCTCTCTGATATCAAATACAAATGTATAGCTGAAATGTAGAATACAATTACAATGGCAGATGATGTATAGCATAGATATCACTAAAGGAAAATAAATGTTATAGAGAAGGCATGTAGCAAGCACCGGTAGGAGAAAATAGCAAAGGCCGTAACAATGGCAATCTCTGAAAATAAGATATCTAATACAATGACCCATCTTGTATATGAGCCTTGCTTCACCGCTGTATGCCCAATTATGCAAGAAAAAGAAAAGGTGGTGGAGAGTTACAAAATAAGGCCATCAATTCACGTGGCAATAATATTTAAAAAGGGCCATCCAATAATAATAATGTCCAATGGGGAAGGAAAAGAAATATAGAAGAGAGGTTGGTCAAGACAAAATAAGACTTTGACCAAGGATTAAAGAAATAATAATATTGTTTTAGCATATGACATCATGGTATATATAAATACCTATGCATGTATGTATATAGATACACATGTGCATGCGTAAGTCTCAACCATATATTTCTTACGTATACATCAAATATCAAATATGTGCATACGTTCTTATATACATATAATTGGCTTACGTATATATGCATATACATGTATGTACATGTATAGATATTTATCATGGTTTCGATATGTTAGGACATGCTTAAAACACTAGGAGGCTCCAACCAAAATCATACAATTACAAAGGTACCAACTCATTCACAATTCAATTTATTCTTAGTGATTTCTTTTACTATTAAGTGATATATAATTTAACTAATTAGCTCATGGTTGTCCAACGTACACTCTTGTTTGCCTAGTCATTTACCCTTAGCCATGGTGGTTCGGGACTCTTACCTATCTATCTAGTGATAGGTGGTGTCCCCGTGCCCAATTCCTTTTTGGCAATGCTTCTCCCCTTTCGACGTGCTCCTACAAGGAAAGGAAATCCTCCACGATAATATCATATTCCTCAATATAATCACAATTACTATAACAAGTTATTATTCGTAAACTATCATAAAGGCTAGCCACCATTTCACTTGTCATGACTGACCAACTTTCCAAGCTTTCAAGATAACAATATAATATCATCATAACAATTAACTAACATGCTATCATCACATGAATCGTAACTAATTTACCTGCCAACTGAATTTACATGAAACCTAAATGGCTATATGAACATTTTAAAATTGAGCCAAACATTGACATGTAACAATGATGATGAAATAAGGACTTTCTTTTATAGACTTCCCTCCACAAAAAGATGCTTTAATGACTAGGGGCTAACTTTAGGAAATTGTTTTTCTTCTTCCAAGCTTCCATTTTTGAAGAGATTACTTGCAATTTGTTATTTTTTTTCTTGCTTTTAGAAAGTTGCCAACTTTGGAGTTTTAAACTTCATCCTGAAGTTTTGCCCATGTGTGCTTTTTTTCCAATTTTTTCCCAATTTAAAATTAAATATTGAAAGTAAATCTCAATATTTAATAATCCTTTTCAAAACAAATCAAAGGTGATTTATCCAAAAAAATTATTAATTTGGTGCCTCTTTATCGTTTTTTTTTTACTTTTTATTGATCAAATACTAAATAAAATATAATATTTAATTAATTTTAGATTTCAATCCAAAAATATTATTTATTTCACTTTTTTAAATATTAAATATATATCCTAAAAATTAAATAATTTTGAATTTAATACCAAAAATTGATTTACTTCCAATTTCGATTTGACTTTTAATATCCAATGAAGCTTCGCATTCAAGTTTCCATGTTGATGTATAAGAATTCTTCTGGGATCTGCCATCTGGGATTCTGCTTTTGTTTTTATCCCTCATTGTTCCCCTATCTCACTCAGAGCTAAGCGTAGGAATACTTGTCCTATGAATAAATGGTTTGATACTGATTGTAAGGTTTTCCATCACTCTATTCGCACCGCCCTTGAGACTCAATCTCCTGCCTTCACCCATCTACACCTTTCGTAACTTTGTTTTCTTCACCATAATAAAAGTTCCTTTGCCTCTTCTTAGACCAAAGCCTTTTGCTCCATGCTTATTCAGAATCCCCAGATCTTTTGGCATACCCTTTTCCCTCGATGCTCCCCCCTCGTCCTCCACTCTCGACTACCACTCTCTGACCTCCCATATCATTACACTTTACGACATTCCTACCCAATCACCTCTTCACTCCATTCCACCTCCATACTACCACTCCATTCCACCTCCATACTACCACTCGTTTGCCTACTCCAGTATTATTAAGGCCATCAAATCTTTAAGATGCAACAGAGCAACGGATGAAGATGGTTTCCAGGTAGAACTTTTCAAGCTTGGTGCTTCGGTTCTCGGATCTTGCCTTCCTACACTCTTTGATAGAGTGGTTTGCACTAGGTTTCCTAAGTCCATGTCTAAACATGTGGTTTACCCTATTCATAATTCTGGGCCTGCTTCTGATCCAGGTAACTACAGGACTATCACGATTGGACATACTTTTGTCAAACTTTATGCCACTGCTCTGAACACCATGTTATCTAGTAAGCTTGATAGAAGAGGTTGTAGAGCTAAAGGGCAAGCTGGTTTTCGAGCAAACTATCAAACTATGGATCATGTATTCACACTACGGGCCATCACTGAGGAGGCTAGGCACCGCTCTCAGAAGGTCTATTGTTCTTTTGTGGACTTTCATAAGGCTTTCGATTTTGTTCCTAGGTTGGCCTTATTTCAGAGACTTCGTGAGATTGGGATCTCAGATATGCTGCAGACTACTATTATGAAGCTTTATGATAAGGTAACCGATAGGCTCAAGACTCCACAGGACTTTTCTATTCCAATTCAAAGCACCATTGGGGTGAAGCAAGGTTGTTCTCTTTCTCCTACACTGTTTGGTTTGTATATTAATGAGTTGGAAGATTTCCTTGTGAACTCCTCACAACCAGGAGATGGGTGCTATTTGCATCAGGTTTTGATCTTCATTCTCCTTTTTGTTGATGATGTGGTTCTCTTGGCCTCTTCTCATGACAGCTTGCAAAGACTCCTTGATGGTCTGGCTTCTTTTTTTATCTGCGAAAGCTTGTGTTCAATTTATTTAAGACTCGGGTTATGGTCTTTAACTATTTAAAGACCTCTCATCTTCATTTCTTCTTTCAAGGTCAGAAGGTTGAGATTACTCCCTCTTATATGTATCTCGGTATGAAGTTCTCAGGGCCGTGCTTCAACTTGAGGCCGGCTATTCAATCCAGAGTTAGTAAGGGCATGGGTTCCATGGCTTTGCTAGAAAGGCAATGCTTCAAGCATCATTTCCAAGATATTTCATCCAAGTTGTCCCTTTTGGACTCCTTGGTTCGTCCGACTGTTCTCTATGGCTTGATTGTTTGGGGGTCTTCTCTTATTGCTTCTGATTGGGCTTCTATTGAGCGGGTTCAAACGTTGTTGTTATGACGTATCATAAGATGTCACAGACTCACCCCCCACAGCATTGTCTTAGCTGAGTTTGGAGCTCATCCTCTCAAACTTGTCGCCATGTTTGACTTGATTTGGTTTCTTCATCAGCTTCGTGGTTTTATAGAGACAAGTGTTGATCGGCAAAGATACTCTCATCTGGCATACTATTCTTCTGTTGAGATTATGAGATCCAACACTTCTACTAGGTCTCGTTGTTGGTACACCCAGGCCACTTCTTTGTTGGGTTCGATCGAGATTGAGATAGATTGTCTTCCTCCTTACCAATTTTTGTTGGATGCTCCCGCTCATCTTCTCCCCTCATGTCAGGAGTTGAATGAGCATGTCAAACAAGATATTTATAGACAATACATTACCACTACCTAGAGCAAGCCCCGGGGGGTTTGCGACCTAAGATGGCCTTCTATGCTAAGTATTTTCTTGAGATTCAAGATGGTATTATTGTTCGCCCTGCTTATCTCTATTGGCGCTGGAATCATGCCTTACGGTTTTATTTAGGCTCTTTCAAAGTTGGTTCTCACCACCTCAGGGCTCAGACCAATCACCATATGGATCGGGCTAACCGGATGTCAGTTGTGTACTTTGGCAGAGGTTGTGACTGAGATCCACTTCATTTTTCAATGTCCTCTTTACTATGAGATCAGAGGGAGATTATACTACCTTTTCAGAGACTATTCTCTTTCTATGTTCTTCAACTATATTGATCAATGGTGTCTTGCACTTTTTCTTTAGGAGGCCACCCACCTTCAGCAGAATACCCTGCAATCTTTTATACCTCAGGGGCATACTTCTGACCAGCTCATCACTGCCTTTTTCTCTCCCTTGTCTCCTCCATGAGGTTTGAAAAGGCCTTCCAGTACTCATTCCAGATTGGTTAGACACTGCATTAGTTTCTCCAGGCAGCGACAGTCCTACAGCAGTTCTACACGGTGTTCTAAGACTATGGATCATTCACGAGTTTACCCCTCTATTACTAATTTCTTTGTGACAAGGAAGGACCCTTACCTTGTCTTCTCTCTCTTGTTTTGTTTCTTCTCAGTCACCGTTTGGTGCTTCTACTTTGGCCGGCTCTTCTATTTGTATGCTCAATCCCATAAACCTTGGTGGTTTCTCATTGGACATTAATAATATTATCTTATCTTATCTCAATGTTTTATCTGATCATTATTTGGATTTTGCATTTGACAAAGCCACTTAACTATTTTCAAAATCTCAAGAAACCTGAATTACCTCCATGCTTCAATTAAACGACAAAACACCACATTCCATAAAAACTTCCAATTCAGCCCTTCAAATATTTCCAGTGTCCCCTTAATGTTACCTTGGGTGCACAAACTTCATTCTTTTAAAATTCTTCTTTGATCGTAAAGATTCAGCAATAATTAAATTAACAAGAAAGGCCCCAACTTTGTTGACCATTTGAGGACATTTAGGACTTCGGCATTAATTTGGTTGGGGTATTGTTCAAAGTGCATACTCATAGAAGAGAAAGATTAAAAATTTAATAATTTTCCTTGATGTATTGAAAAATATGCTCTAAGCACATCCAAAGGTAACCCCGTAATCCCATTTTTCTTCTCCCATGTTGGGCATGCTTTAGGCTATACCGAACAGCATTTTATATCTAATGTTTCCAAAACTTAGGCATGGGTCCCATAAGGGGGGGCTACAAACCTATTTTTTAGGTCCAAGAGGTCCCATTGGAATGTTTTGGAGGGGCTACAAGATTAATTAGAATCTTTTCCTTAAAGATAGGAGCCCCACTTTTTTAGGCATCTTAATCTGGGCACGTGAAAAACTTTATTCTCATCAAAACCAAAAAAATCTTTACCACAAAATAAAACTAAAAAAAAATTCCTTAAACTTAGGAGCTAACCCTTCTAAAGTAAAGCACACTGCAAAATTCATAGGACTGCTCACCTTACAATTTTCCTAAAAAATCTCAATGGGTGCATCTTTATTTTTAAGGAAGCTAGCATCCATGGGACCCCAGCCTTAGCCCACTTTAGGCTTGGCCATGATTTTCCTTTCATCATGGAAACTTCATTTCTCCATCTTCCTTCATTCACCAAAATATGCACCCAACCGCTAGTAAGGATCATAGGCATATTTTGTTTTTTCTTGAAAAATTTCCATGATGATTGCTGATTCGCGCTAGAGCATGTTTTGGCTATTTTGGTGGACAATTCATTTTTCCAATCCTATGACTTCGTGAAAATCGCACTTAGGCACAAATACGGGGTGTTTGTGGATTTTGTTTCTATTTTGACTTTTCCCTAACTATGTCGAATATGCGCTCTGGCCTGATTTCGAGGTGTTGACAAATTATTTACTTTTTGAAAAGTTCCTTGATTGCCATTCTTTGAAGCTTTAGTGCATTTTCATGCATATGCCAAACTTTCTCTTACAACCCATTGTTCACTTTGTAGAATTGCACTAGGGTGCATACCATGGTCCACAATGTACTCTTTTTTGTGTCTCAAATGAGATTTCCTCGCAAGAGCGGATTTGGCGCTCCAATTTTCTAACATTGTGACAAAATCTCATGACTTGGAACATGTTTGGGTTGTGCCTAAAGATGTTGAGAATTTTGACAATGTAGAGACAAAAAAAATTGAATCTTTCAGATTTTGGTTCTTATACATTTGATCATGGACACGGATGTGCCTTGGACTCAGAGCTTTGGTCTTTCTTGATAGTATGTTGAGTTGTGAACGTGCTTCAAGCTCTATGGAGAATTTTCACATTTTTCCACCCTTGTGAGTATTTTGAAATTTATTAAAGATTTTGGTGTTTGTGGTTGATACCTTGATATTCATGTTTTAGTGCCCATGAGTGCACATTAAATTAGCTAACAAACTCCTTTTGAATTTGAATGCAAATTTAATCTACACAGAGGAATTTTGACTTAGAAGCCTTTTTTTTGTACTTGGTGAATTCAATGCTTTAGGAAGATGTGAACTTCCATGAGTGACTCTCATACTAAGCACTTTTCCTAGCATCACCAAGATCCATATCTCTAATCACATATGGGACTAGGCTAATGGATCCTATGAATTTTTAATGTTCTCCAAGTACTCCTGGATTTTTGTGTTGCCATGCACAGAGACACAATTTTGGAGGATTCCTTTAGCATTCAAAACAAACTTAGTCATGATTTTGCATTCTAATCCTCACATGCATGAATAAGATTGTTTTCTAGAACTGCTCTTCCTACCTACCCAAAAAAAACTCACATTTCAAGGGATTCAAAACTCAACATATAACCACAAAAACCAAAAGGGGAAAGAACTCCCAGGAGACCTAAACTAAAGCTACTGAAATGACACAACCCAAAAATAGCAAAGTGAGCAAAAAGATAGGGGGATCCCATATTCCATAGGTGATTTGTGAATAGGTCAGAACTCTGCTCCATGGCTCTTTGGGTGGGCAAGAAGTCAATTGGCACTCTCCTAAATAGGAGTTTGACTCTAAACATCCAAAAATGGCTCATAAAGCCTCTTGCTCAACTCCACCAGCTCTGAGTGGTCAATAGGCAAACTAAAAGTCTCCTAAAAAACAGGGATCCCTGTCAAAATAAGAGACTAATGATGAACTCCTAAAATGCACTGCAAATCTCATCAAAGAATCTCAAAGCCCCATAATGGGTTCCCAATCCACTGTATTAGCCTACGAGAACATTGTGATAAGCTAATCCTATCAGTTGGTACTAACGGTAAGGAAGGCGTCAAAATGGGGGCATTATATATTATGTTCATGAAGTTGACTAGTTTTAACAGGACCTGTGAAGTTTAACCCCCATGGTTCAAATAATTCTTGTGGTTGGGATGGACACAGTGGCAAAATGATCTCTCTTTAACAACTTTCCTACACTCTAGCATCTATTGCATCTCACAACCCACTCCTTGCATTTGTGGAGTATTGGAAATCATAGTATTGACTTAGTGGTCAGCACCTTCTTAGGGACTTTTGACATGGCTTAGTTGCATCTCATGGGTTAGGTTAAAAATGGTGTATGTATCAGGATTTGACAATTCGAGCTTTTGGAGCAATGGCAAATGATTCCAACAATTGGTATCACAGCCTAGAATCACAACTTTGAGTCTCCCTTTAGTGAATGTTTTAGGCTCAAACAGTGCTAAAGGGAAGATTTTTGACTTGGTGGTCACCACCTCCTTAGGAACTTGTGACATGGCTTAACCACTTCCCATGGGTCTAGTTAAGGATAGCATTTGTATCAATCATTGGCAATTTGAGCTTTTGGCACAACGGTACATGATTCCATCACATACACTTGCTAGGACTTTTCACTTCTTGCATCAAACATTTTTACAAGATGTGGTTGTGACTCATTTTATAGAGTAATCCATTGATTAATTGGAATTTCTTACTTTTCAATGACAATCAACTCCTTGCTAGTGGCATTTATTTCGGAAGTGTTGTTACTCAAAGCTATTCTCCAATGTTTTTGTACCATGGAGTAGTGCAGCTATCTGGAATATATGAGCATCCAAAAAGTCTTAATTTGTGCCCTCAACTGGTTCTCATAATTTAATTATTGAAAGCTGATTTGCAATTCCCTGGTCTAAGGGTGCAAACAAATTACTGGAGTAAGAGTGTGCATCTACTTACTTGACCTTGAAGAAATGGTTTGTTTGCTTGATACATCAATGCTGCAGTCGGCTCTTTAGGGACAGAATTATTGTGTTGATTTTGCCTATCTAAAGCCATCAATCAACATACCAAACTTCCAATGGCGGGGACATCAGCTGCAACTATCATAAGGCACTACCATACAGATTGCTACACTACGGGAGGCCTGATGCTGGTCATCTATTTTTCTTATGCACAATATATGGGACCAATGGCCTTAAAACCATCAACATCCCTTCCAGAAACCTGGTAGCTGCCTTGCACACAGATGCCTAAAATTAAAATGTGAGTTGAGGTGGTTTTCCTCAAAGAAGAAGACCATTTCATAATGATGACATTACGATTAATTTTATTTAACTAAAAAAATTATAATTTAATATGGTGAAAATCAAAATCACGCATGCAATTATCACATTATAATTGTTGACTCAAATGTTTGAAACAGATATTACAAATCCAGAAGAATATTCATTCTTAATCGGGCAACCACTATCTAAAGCCATTATGCATCTGAAGAGCAGTAATTTTTAATTTGTGCATACATTCTATGCTGACCAATTGTTGTTCTCTTTGTAGACCTTTCAGACAAAGATCAAGCATATATCGTAGACCTTTCAGACCTAGCTTATATGCAATGAAAGAGAAGGAACCTGGATTATTCTATGCCACTTCTGTTTACTCTCCAACATATACAAAGCTCTTTTGAGAACATTGGAAGGAAATGTATCTTCCCGTGCAGCCCATGAGTCTAGAGTTCCATACACAGCTTCCTTAGAATCATTAAGTTTTAATACCTGAAAGAGAGAAACACAATGAATTAATTTGGACGGGATGCATATAACAGAGAAAAGAAAAAGATATGCCAGTGAAAGAAGGATATAAGGCCAATTTTCTCAATGATAGCAGAAAGTTTTACAAAAGGTCTATGTAAAATTGTAAATAGATTTTATAATTCACACAAACTGATAGAAAAATAAATGCAAATGATACGTTAGCTGCATAATATAGTTTTTATCAGCATATACTACAACAGTTAGTCTAGTATACACTCGAGAACAATTACTGTAAAACAAAAAAAATTGATGTAGACTGTTGGCAGAGTTGCAGATTTTTGAGCATCCGCAATGCATACGTACACACATTCATGCATGCCCACCAACACAGACATAGAGGCTCTACAGAATTGCTACATAAAAAATTTGGCATAGACTATTAGAAGGGTTGCAGAATTTTCCAGGCACTAACAGAACACACGCACGTACATACACACCCATCTGCACATGCATGCCAAGCCACCCATACGCTCACAAGAACACATTAAATGCATCTAAACTATGTGCTTGAAATGGAAACTGATCAAAACATGCTCTCCAAGAATTTTGATAAAAGAAACTGACAAGCTGTATTGAAATTTGTGTAGCATTTAGAGGCTCAGATCACTGTTTCGCAAGCCTTAAAATAAAGGCTACAAAATGTGAAACGAAGAAAAGGGTCCCATATACCAACATGGACATGTCAGTCTTTCAGCCAATAGCCGCAGTTTTGCAACTCTGAGACACAGCCCCACTACTTAACCTATGATTCAAATGTTAGCAGCCATAGAGGACAAGGTGGGCCCCAAGTAACACATGGCACCACTACACAAACAACTTCCAAGGACGCTGACTAGGGCAATCTTGCTATAGATAAATTTGGTTCAATAACAAACTGGGAAAAAGGGGCCCACCACGTTGGCCAAATAGGCTAACAACAAGGCACATTGTGGTTTCCCAAGAAAAGGATATGCTTTGAAGATGGCCTTGTGAAATTGTAAAACCAGTTACACTATGCAATATAAATCAAGATGGGGAACACCTACAGGGGCCAAATAAAGATGACTTGGGCCATTTAAAATGCATCTGTCAAGCCGTAAGCACTAGGGAGTAAAGGGATCAAAGGGTTGGATATCGAATGATTAAAAGGGCTTCTAAGGGCAACTTAACAGGAATTAACCGGCCAAACAAGTGAACGGCAAATTAGAAGAATTAGCACAAGACCATAACATAGGGTTTAGGATTGTAGCAAAATAGGGAAATAACTCTTAGGACTTGCAGGATAAAACCTTCAACATTACAAAAGCACTATTGCTTTAGAAGTTGAGTGTTATACCAAGGCCGAATTATCAACCCCATCCCGAGAAAAGTCCATTTAGTGTTCATTCAAATAGCTTGAAAGTGTCTTTGAAACCAATATTGGTGATCACAAATTATCTGGCTTCATATTTTCAAATATCAAAATAACAAAAATCCATTTAATCACCCCATAATGCAAAACATACTGATAAATCAAATGCTTACAAACTTAATTTCTTATATAGCAATGAAGCAGAATTCGCAAGAAATGAATCGTAAGGTATACAACCTAGTTCTAAAGTCTAGTGTTTGATCTGCAACTTCAAAATATCTTTTATGATGGAGAACCTACCAAACAAATTCAAGCAATGTTATGATTAATCTGTGAATGATGGCATGAGAATTCAAACCTTTATATCTGTTGAATATCAGTACTTTTGTAATTAGTCTATTGAACAAGCAAAAAATTATATGTTATCAGCATCAAGATCAGTTGGAAACAGATGTGGCCTCTAAGGATGAATAAAGACAGAAGAATAACCTAAAAGAAAACAAATAAAGGCACAATGAGAAACATAAACCAAAAAGAATACTTACTAAATCAACCAGTATGTTTGTTTCCTCTCCAAACCCCAGTCTCTTTCTAGAATGTTCCTTTTGTCCAAATCTTGAATTATTTCCTGCAAAGGTCTTTGTGGCATCATTGCCATAAGAAAACTAAAGAGCGTATTTTATGTTTGATTAGAAAAGCAAAGTTAATTGTGTCCAATTGACTTTAAAGTAGAAAACTGAAGGCATTAATCTATAGTAATAAAGTTGAAATGCATTGCGTAGACATAACTAAGATTATTTAAACCCAAAATCCATGAACCCATTATCATATCAATGAAGGATATAATCATCAGCATTTAATAACCTTCATGCTAGCTTAAATGGCCTAGAGAAAAATGAAACATAACCCATTCTAAAAAATTACAAAAAAGGCCAAATTTGAATGCTCCAAATGCGACTAAGTACAAAAAATATTGCAAATCCAGTAATCTGATAAACAAAATATGAAAAGGTTCACCAAAACCATTTCACAGGAAATATTAAGAAAATAAAAGCAGATATAATGGAAAAAAGACTCTTCATAGCTGGGAATTCCATGTTTCTTTATCAACCCCATAAGCAACTCTTGATATTTTTGTCTTCTGAATAGTGAATTGTTATATTCACACAAATGTATTAACATCTTACACTTCCATAAATAATGTTAAGATGCCATTCTCTTCTTCCCATATATCCTCTCATTTACCCTCCATTAGAAGTGGCCCTTTCCTTCTAAACAATTCTTTGCAGTTCTAATATTAATCACACATTCATTTATAGTTGCCTGTCTTATAATCCCTCTAGTAGTAGAAGTTCTTCTTAGAATACACCTCTGCAAATGAAGATAATTTATAGGTGTAAGTTCCCCTTCCTACACCCCTCCCCCTCTCCTGATTTTACTTTTTGCATCTCTTCTTGTTGTATGAGTTGCTAAATGGTTTTAAAAAAGAAATTCTTAAGGGATGAACCAAGGATCTTAAGAAATCAATTAAGAAATCATGAAACAGCGTAACAAGTTATCCAGGGTTCCCATTTAGTCTTCAGCCAAGGAAAATATGCTATGTCACATGGGCACTTGTTTCTTGTCCCCGGGAGACTCATCCCTGTCCCCGAAATGTTTTGTGGGAAGTGGGAGGAAAAGGAAATGTCCCCTGACCCTGCCCGATTTCAAAAAACTGCAGGAAATGGCCCTTGACATTATGGGACGGCTATCCATCCCTGAAATGCCTAGAGGACACCCAAAACATCCCATATCCGTCCCAAAAACAGAAAAAGTGTCCCCTACAAACTGGGATGATTTTTGACATTAAAAAACTAAAAAAATAAAATAAAATTCTTTTTGCCAAAGCGGAAATGTCGGGGGCCCACAAAGTTTGGATTCGTGTTCACAAATGATAAAATTCAAATGAAGTTCGGCATTAGAAAAAATTCAGCCACAAAATTTGTGATCAAATATGTTTGAAATTAGTAATTTAAATAAAATATATATATCAAATTTTATATATTAAATAATGAATATTAAAACTATAAATCTAATATTTAGTGTAAAATATCTAATATATTAAAAGCTTGCAACAGTTCGTAGTGTTTTGAGACTTCAGGATCAATAGACTACAAAGTATCAACAGACACCAATAGCACAATGGGATTTTAATCCTGAAGATGAGGAGGTGCAACCAGGCCTGGTCAGGCTACCATTGGATGATCCACTTCTACCAGAGAGAGATAGTAACTCAGATGATTCTGAGTCTTTGGGTACTGATAGTTAGAATGAAGCTTAGTTTCATAGGGCCCCGGCCTGTAGCCTATTATATTTTGATTTTTGAAACTTCCAGATAAATGTTTGTGACATTTTGATTTGGATATTTATATTGAATCTCAAGGTTGTACTGTGACAGGGGTACTTGGGTACTTCAAGTATGGGTATGGCTGAACATGGGTACTTGGGTACATCAATTTTTTTAATATAATAAGATGTTCTATAGAAAATATGAAAATATGAATCATGACAATGAGTTTCCAAAGAAAGTTTACGGACGTAATGTATTGTTTTCGATTTCAGATTTGCAATATGCTTGTAATAATAATATATGCTTAATGTTTAGATGCATAACAGAGAAGGCAACTTTAAAGTTTAAATATAAACAAGATCACAAATCATACAATGACCTATTACAAATGATAAACTTCTAACTTGAACAGTGACAAAGTTTATTGTTATTAAGTATTGTTATCAAAGTTTCAAACTGATTACATATTGAATTAAGCTTGATAAACAGCCAGCTGATATGCAAACAAAAATTTGAAACAAAAGTCAAAAATCTTAATCAAAATCCTTAGCTATGATGCTCTCCCCTGACTACCCACTGAGTACCCGGTACTTGGGTACGTGGGCAAATACCCAATACGTGTCCCAAGGGTACAAGTACAAGTACACATGCAACATAGGTATTGGTAGACAACGGTTTTGATGTTTGAGACTATTGTTATACTGATTTATACTGTTGTTATCATTTATGTTGTTATACTAATCTTGTAACTCTTGATTTATTTGCATATTGTCTTGTTACCAATTATCGACATATCTCTCTCCCTCCCTCTCTTCCCCTCTCTATCTATAATATCTTAATATAATTTTAAAAATTCACATATATATATAGTATACTTTTGTCCCCTATTTTTGGCCCTTTATGAAACATCCGGAAAATGCACCATTGATGCCCCCCTAAGCCCATCCCTGAAATGTTGTGGAAATTAGAAAATGAACTTTCAATTCTTCCCCCTTTTGGGATGCACCTTTGACAGGTTTTGTGTTTATCTTACATTAAAAGTAATACAAAACTCACACACTCTCTTTGACAATTAGATTTACAACGCTTGTAAAGCACCTACCTCTAGGATTATAAAGGGTGTAAGAGGGGCGCAAACCCTAGTGGTAGTGGAAATACTCATTCAAGATACAATTCTCTTATATTTTTCTATTCTGCAAGCTTCAAGTTGATTATTATTCCTTAGCACTTAAGAACTTGTCATGCAAAAAAGAATTCTTGCATGAAAAAAATTAAATCTATGATGGCCCTGAGTAATTTGTACTTGTCTTTTAATACTACAATTCACACAATCTCCCTCTTTTGAGTGATCATTAGGAGCATCAAATGGGTTAAGCATTATAATGTCCCATACCGATTAGGGAAGATCTTTATATCGTGTATTACTTATTTGATTTCAAATACCAAGTTCAGCCATAGTATGCATTACTGTTACGGTGAATCGATGTTGTTAATGAAATAGGATCTGTAACTTGTAATAACACTTGTGCATATTTATGTGTTTTCCAAGTTACTGTTCCAATGAATATATATATGATATAAAGAGGCATGCCTCTTGAAGAGACATGTCTCTTTAATATATTAACTTACATTAGTTATAGTTATAATACAATAATATACTCTCAATATATTATAATGAAATATATATATATATATATATATATATATATATATATATATATCACTCTTGATATAAGTTAATTATTCCATATATAACATTGTCATATATTATATATCTCATATATATAAAATATAATTTATCCAACAGAATTATAACATTAACACTCCCTCTTAATGAAGAAGGATAAAACACAGATATTACACCATAGGTAATATTTCAAAAATAATACATATAGGAAATCTTTGATCAGAAGATTTCTACAATATGATATCATGTAAGTATTGGTCTATCAGAATATCAACATATGATATTCACCAATTACTATTTGATATTATATTTGGTAACATGAGCATTGGCCTATCAGAATATCAATCAAATGACATTCACCAAATACTCTGAGTAATGGCCTATCAGAACATCAACTAAATGATATCCGATATCCACCAAGTACTCAATGTGGTAATGGCCTATCAGAATATCAAGGCAAGATATACACCATGTACCGAAAAATATATCTATACAAGCAACTTGTAGATAATCAAATTAATGATATCAACTGCCTCGTTGTTGATTTATAAGATAAAGCCTTTACATGAAACAATTTCGCAAAAATGAATCATGCTACAAGTTATTGTAAGGACGTCACTTTACAACAACTTCTCCTAATACAAGTGATAATCATTTGGAAGTCGTCACTTCTTCATGATGTACACAAGGGACAAGCTCATGCATGTATGACATCAAAAGTTCACATGAAGTCTCCATGAATACTATCATATGGTGTTGTCACAACATTCACCATAAGCATATCGGAGAATAAGGTTTCTCCCTCTTAGTTTGATATCAACTTTTTTGACCTCTTAGCACAAGGTTCTCTCTGATGAAGTATTAGACTTCCTCTAAATCTGTTATCATCATTCTGATCTCTTGGTAGCAAGTCATGTTATGCTTCCCTAGTTCAATGGGTATCCTGATAGCATAAAACGTTCAGCCTACATGCATGAGACTTTATCCCATGAACCATAGTCTTTTAGCTCATATAGTTTCTGGCTAGTGTTGAATCCATCAATAAGGTCTACTCCTTCTGAACCAATATCATCAAAAGTTTGATTTAAGCATTTTTATTTTCTGCTCCCTCTTTTTTTCCAAGGTTGTCTCTAATGAACTATCAGACTCCCTCTCATAATTTCACTTATCAAGGATATTTGCTTCAAGAAACTCACATTATCCAACCTAATCATCAGATGATTTGTGAATCCTAGATCACAACTTCTTTGGAGCTACTATCATAAGATTGAGTTTGCACAATATTTGGTAGCATACCTAATGTGCCAATCTTCTTTTCCTGCAAGAACATCCTCAGAGACAAAGGAAAAGATCAAGGCAAATAGCTCTTTATAGTAATTATAGAAATACAGAATAAGAGAGAGACTACAATGAGTAGATACATGTAATACTAAAGGATAATAAATACATATCTACACATCCTTGATACATGAAGGTCCATATCTGAAAATGTCTTCTTAGATCCTCTTTTGAATCAGCCCCTCACTAAGGATGATTCAAGTGGGAATGAAATATTGTTTATTGTTTATTATTTCTCCCCGACAATGTAAAATTCCCACTTTTTTATCATCAACCAATTTTGTCTCACTTTAAATATGCCACACTTAAGCTACTCCAATGAGGTCTGACCTCCTTACAAGCAAATTGAAGTAATAATTTTCATGGATCATGCAATAGTCATAAATCTCCCAAAATCTGATAATCCATGTGGAGATCCAAATCATATTGTTACAACCCAAGCCTTATATTTAGTAGACGCTTTAAATCCTCGAAATAAGATGAACACTGTTATAATGGTTGCAACAATTTATGGAGCAATAATAATAAACCGGACTAGTAGTGTCTCCATACTCAAATCACGATACTGTTCATGCAATACATTGTTGGTACATGATAATTTTTTCAAGGTTGATGGAAGAGTCTTTATATTTCCACAATAGGAGTTGTAGATTAAAAAGTTATAACTTGAGTGAGTTATTGTATATATTGACTTTACACCTCCATCTTTAATTTCCCTCACTTTGAAAATAGGCTCGTGATGCTTGTGATGAATAGCCAAAACACAAAGATATTATCATTTCCATATGTATGGTTTGGATGCGAAAGCCCATGAAAAGATGCAATGACATAAGCAAGTTGTAGCTGACCAGATTCTTGCAAAATTCTGATGCGCTCTTTAATGTCACCCAAATATAATGAATTGTGTAATTCTCCCATTACATCATTTCTTATTTTGGCAATCCCCATAATCTTTTTCAAGTTGTGTAAATCACCAGTGTAATGAGATACAAAAATGAGAGTCTTTCAAACTTCTGTGTCTTTTGATATGCATACTCTACCATACCAAGATTACCCTATCGAAGGGCTTGGAGTGCTAGTTTATTCCAGTGTTCCTTATCATCAATCTCTTTTGCAAAAGCAACAACTATTTCAATGTTCCCACTCTCCACAGCCAAGTTGAATTGAGTTCTCTCATCTCTACCAAAGTGGAGAGCCGCATCTGGAAATCCCTTCTGCTGCAAATAAGCAGGAATGGCCAGTCCACATGAGAAGTTAGAATTCCTAATCATGCTCATCACCTCATCATATTTCTTCTTCATCAATGCTCCCTTGAACACAGACTCAAGAGTATCTATCTCTATAACTCGGTTATTACCATCTCTATCAAGGCAATAAAGAAAACTTCCAAAAACATTCGTTATATATGGTGGAACATCAAGTGTTGTGATCATACCGCAATCTCCATTCGACAGGCAATATTTTTATGTTGTTCAAAGTTGAGTAAATAAAAATGTCATTTTTATCCCAAGCCCCACGCTTAACAACTATAGTCTCCTCATTATTTAAGCTCTTTATAATAACCTGATCATTGGTCTTGTCAAGAACAACAAATCTATTCCTTGCAACAAACACAGCAGAATCTGTTGTTCCTCTCTCTGGATCACTTATACCGAGACTATCCCTATCCCTGGGCACAACATGAAGTTCATAAGAACCATCTGAGCATATTAAAAAATAACATTCTCTGTATGACAGTATGACAAATATCTTGGCGCTTGATTAATTTGGGCCACTTGAACCAAGCTCACAGATTTGCATTACTGGAATGTCTTTTTGAGTTGCAAAATCATAAGTACGCAAAAAACGAGCCTTGATATAAAGTAGGGAGCCCCCAAAGACAACCTAGGCAGGCCTCTCACTCCCTAATTTGAAGACAATCATCCCACTGTCATGCCCCACTGCCACAAGATTTGCTACTAGATGCACAGAAAGACTCTAGAACCCATCATTTTCTCTACAATAAGTTTGGAGACATGTATGCTTTGACAAATCCCACACTCAGACACTTTTGTCTATAGAAGGTGAAACTATAATGTCCTTGTGTGCATGGAACAATGCACAAGATACATCATTGCTATGTCCTCTCGAATTGTCTACTTCCACAACCTTTTCATCATGCATCCACCATAGTTTGACATGGACATTGTTTTCAGCAGAGATAGCAGAGATAATAAATGGTAAGGTTGGGTGAAATGAGACCCAGCGTAAACCAGAATAATGTCCCTAAATAGTATATTTAATGGAACCATCACTAGCTCCTATTTCGTAGTTGGAGTTGATCTGTTTGGAGAGAGTGGCACAAATAATTCTTTTAGTTTCAGGAGTCAAATCCCATACACGAATAGCTTGACTCTCATATGTGAAAACAAGTAGGTCCTCCTTAGGGTCAAAAAAGGCAAACACCACACAATGTCCATCGTAAACACGAAGGACAGATGTGCAAACTTTCAATTCTCAATTCCAAATCCTTATCATCCAATCCTCACTTGCACTAGCAATCCATTAACTATGCAAACTTCTCAACTGTGCCCTAGGAATGTAAGAAGGCATTGCTGCAGCTTGTAGTCCCACAGCTTTACCTTGTGATCATCACCTCCAGACACGAATAATGACTTAGATTTGTTAAAATTTACTCCTTGAACAGGCCCATCGTGGTCATGAAAGTTGTGTTTCAAGCACCAAAACTGCAGACGCTCAATCTGGTGTTACAATCATTTGTTTTGATTATTCCCTGAACCTCATATATAATGATCTTTGCATGAATGTTGGTCTTCCCACTCTTGAAGTCTCTTATCCCAAGAGTTCAAACTTGGCTCTAATACCATGTTAGTGAAATAGGATCTGTAACTTGTAATAACACTTGTGGATATTTATGTGTTTTCCAAGTTACTATTCTAATGAATATATATATGATATAAAGAGGCATGCCTCTTGAAGAGACATGTCTCTTTAATATATTAACTTACATTAGTTATAGTTATAACACGATAATATACTCTCAATATATTATAATGAAATATATATATATATATATATATATATATATATATATATATATATATATATATATATATATATATATATATATATATATATATATATATATGTATCACTCTTAATATAAGTTAATTATTCCATATATAACATTGTCATATATTATATATCTCATATATATAAAATATAATTTATCTGACAGAATTATAACATTAACAGATGTTGATGTAGTTGTTTTAAACAAAGGAGATGAAAGCTCCTTATATAGATTTACGAAGACAATGTTTCTAAAAAAAACAATAGTGAACCAAAGACGGAAATAGAAACTACCTAATAAACTAAAGAATAACAACGATGACTATTAAAGAAACATTATAATATTCTAAAATTCTCCCTGTCTAATTGTTGTCTTTTTGTCGCAAATTCTTCCAAACATTCTACTGATTGTGAAAGGTATATACTCGATAGGACCACTATGACCCAGGTTCTCTCAAATCTCTACCTGAATCAAGTAATCCCTCCTTGATATAAATGATAACAGAATACAAATATCTGGTGTATTTGTGTCCATACATTTATTACAGTAATTGTAACTCTGAACTTTTAAAAACCTGCATTGTACTATTCTTTGTCTACCCATGTTAAAATTTGAAATGATATATTTTGTATTGTTTTTTAACTAAATTGAAATCAGTCCTTATGTTCATCTTGGCCTAGTAATATGAACCTTGTGGAACAATGAGATGAACTTACAAGAAATAATGCTCTACCCCCAAGGTTCCATGGTAGCTAGTATATAAGTATAATATTTTCCACAAGAATAAGATACAAAGAGCACTTTACTAGAAAATAAAAGGAATGATTCAGCATTAGTCTGACTAGACAGAGACTAACCTGTAGAACACAATTGTTCAATTGAGCAGAGGCAGGGGATGGTGAAATGGTAGAAGATAAAAAAATTATGATTGTCAACAAATTTGAACCTCTAATGAACTTTATGAAACTTCAAATTGATAATTGAAAGAAATTAAAACTAATGTAAGGAAGAGATGTGATCACACAATAAAGACAATGCACACGATTTATGTGCATTGGTAAACAGATTTGTCACTAAAAAATTTACAATGACTTGCCCAACAGAAAATTGACTACATGCTCCAAACAATTCGAGCGTGATATTCCTCTACGTTAAAGAGGGGCAGCTCCCTTGTATGATCAAATTTTTCTTTCTAAATAAACCTTACTTGAGAAAGAAAGAAACTTCGAAAATCTTCAGAATCCTCAATAACATATATACAAATGCTATCAAAATCTCACCAAGCAATAAACCTTACTTGAGAAAGAAAGATACTTCGAAAATCTTCAGAATCCTCAATAGCATATATACAAATGCTATCAAAATCTCACCAAGCAATCACAACTTTATTTGTTTTGCCCTTGAAGGTCAAAGAGTACAAATAAGAGCACTTCAAGAAAAAAATCTGATTTATATGCAATATACATGCTTTCAAGACACCTTAAGAAGAATGTACTCTAATAAAAATTCACTCATATTCGGCCCTTGCCTTTATGAAAATGGGGATAAGATGACAAAATAGTATTGTGCTATCATATGATAAGCAAACAACAATACATAATAAACGCTTGACAATGATCGAGCACTTCCCAAATGTCTTGTATTCATTTGATAGAGTTATGCAACTCAAAGTTTCTTGTTGTCCCAAAAACGCATAGAGCCATAAGTCCCTACTAATATCTCCAAACTCCTTTAAATAGCCTGGCTTCCTTGTAACTACTTTCCTTTTCTAGGTTAGTAACTAACTTATTCTTGTGCAAATTCAACAAGGTTATTAACCTTACAAATTTTATGCAATACGAGTCAAACTACTTAACTTTGACCAAAAGCGAAAAAGTCACTATTTACAAACAAAACAAGGGAAGAAAACATTTTCCAATCTAGCTGCAACTAAAGAAATGTAGAATGAAAATATCAGAAATCATGTTGCAACATCGCCCTCAAATTCTCCTAAAGAATCATTTGATTGATTGTTTATCCTTGTGAACCTGAAGACATTGTTTTGAAAATCCTATATGAATTGAGAATCTCTACCATAGATTTGTAATTGAGAATGAACACATCCATTTTCAGCTTTGGGGTGACCTGATTATCTTGTACCTCCAACAGTTCCTAATGGTAGCCCAATATGTAACAAGCATCCAAAGTTACTACAATAACACTCAGTCTCTTCATCACATTTGTATCAGAAACCTGTTTTGCTATTTCTGCATTGGTCCTGTCATTAAACTTACTCGAGAGAACTTAGCTATCAGTTTGCTGAAAATTCTTTGTCACTAATACACCTGCAATAACTGCTGTGAGTTCATCCAATATCTTCATCTTTATATGCATTTTTATCTGCTCACAAGTTATTAACAACCTTTCACATTTAGACAAATTCTGATTGATATTCATCAACTTATAGTTTATGCTTTTTCACCATCTTTTGAGTGGTTCTCCTTTGGATTGGTAAAAACCTTTTCAGCAATCAGAATATTTGGATCTCGCTTTGACATTTCTTGAAGTTCTCTTGATATGTCCCACCAGGTTAACAATTGTTCTTTGACATTTTTCAGCTCCTTAGCTATTTCCTATTCTTGGAGATCAACCTCATTGTAAATATCATTTGCTTTAAACATGAAATTTAAAGCTTCATCTTCCATTTGACTTATCCATCCTTCAAGCGTTTTACCATATGACCAATATATTATGTTACCCTGCACGATGAGACTCCCTGCAACTACTCGTGGCTACCTGCACCACTACGTGCAACCATGGCAGTCGTGGCAACTATGCTATTCTTTGACCCTTGTACTCCTACACATAGCATTGTGTTCGCGTGGGTTCCTAGTGCTTAGCATCCATCAGTTCCTGGCTTTTGTGCTCATGTTTCTATTCTTTTTCCTGGCTTTCCTTCTTTGCACCAGCGCATCATGTTTGGTGTGATTTGGTTTGTTGTTTGTTGACATCTCTGGTCCTTGTAGTTTCCCGTTGTGCTCCAGGCGGTGGTGGCACCCTTTGCTCCTTTCCTCTGTTAGGCTTCCTAGTGCTTCGTCCTACGTTGACTGGGTTTTTCTCCTCCTGAATTGCTTGTTGCACTCGCATTGGGTGTTCGTTGTCTTTGTTTCTCCTTAACTCCTTCCAGAGTTTTCCTATTGCTTGCCCTTTGCATGGGTTCAGTCTTCGTTGCTTGGTTGGGTTGCTTTGCTTGTTCCTGTTGGTTCCTGCTCGCGGCAAGTCTTCATCTTATTCTCTCTTCTTTAAGGCTGCCTCTACTGTTGCAGATTCTAGCGAACACTCTCTTATGGATTCTATAAGCTTATTTCGATTCATATTGACACAATTAATGCTACTACTGTGATGGACAATTCATCCAAAGCCTACCAGCACATGACAGATATTATTGAAACTAAGAATCATGGCTATAAACACCATTTTACTGGTTTTATAGTCACTAGTACTAGCAGCGTGTGACTAATAACACTGATACAAATATTATTACTACTGGTTGTTTACTGCAGGAAGCCATTCTCTTTAGCATCGGACGTTCAAAACAACAGTTTACACTGCTACATGATACAAATATTACTGCTACTACTTGTTTATTGTAGGTAGTTATTCTTTGGCATTGGGCTTTCTCAACAATTTATATACTGCTACCTACAACACATCCATCTGTTGTTGCACCATCATGGAGCTTGTCTCCAGCAATAGGGGGTTGACTTCGACCATACTGCAAACCTAGCACGCATTAAGAATGTTGTTGCTCCCATTCCTAAACTGGTCGATCACATCTATAGCCTCAAATCAGAGAACAAGACTATAAGAAACACAATGATCTCCCTCTCAAAGAAATTCACTACATTATCAATTGACTAGGTCATATGGAGAAAGGAGTATGCTGAACTGAAACAACTAGACCTGAATCGAAATCAGATCTCCAAAACCTCTACTACAATTACTTCTGCCATTTTTGAAATTACTAGTTACAAATAATTACAAGATCCACACTTTGAACAAGTGTCAAAGATTAAACACAATAAGGAGAACCTGCAGGAATTGGACAGCAAACATACCTCTTTGAAAACTGAAACAGAGTCTCAGCTAAAGTCATGGGCAACAATTTGTAATGGGGGTGGGAGAACAGCTCCTCTCGTTGGGGTGGAGGCTTTTTTCCACTCCAAACTCAATGGGAAGGTCATGAATTGACTGTGAATGGGTCGCAGCTATGGTTCCACTCTCGATTGGGAGACAAAAGCACCGGAGTATCTTCAATCTGCTGATGGGGATGGGAAGATTGGCCAGTCTTTCCCAATATATCTATATAGCGGGAAGTCCACTCCTCTCTCCTAACGAAACAACCCTATGTTATTGGGAGAGCTGAGAGAGCTAGAAGAGCTAGAGAGCTCAACTTGAAGATTTATGACCTCTCGCCTATTACAACCAACCCACTAGACGTTGCATAAGCATTCCTTTCTAATCAACTTGGGCTTCCTGATATTTCTCTCAATAAGGCATGGGTTGGATATCATTTCACAGTTCCTCGGATAGATTTTGCATACTCAAGGCACATAGCAAACTCTTTACCATCAAAGATATATACTGATGAGGACCTTGCAAAATCACAACTAGTTGAAATGAAACGTGCTCAAGCTCTTGTAGCAGCATGCCGAGATGGCAAGAGGATCGTAAAAAGGAACCTTGGAGCAGTGATTTGTGACAGCTTCCCCCTTGGTGTGGTGGGCAAGCCAGCAACTACAGCTACTAAATGACAATCAAAGGGGTGGCTGAGCATGAAAGGACATAGTGTTGGTTCCTTGCATGTCAATTAGAATGAATATGCAACCTTTTCGTCTATGTCAGATTTTCTTCAAACGCAATTGGCTCTGTGAGTCTTCTTGTCACTAAGACCCATAAGAGCCCTACTCGGCCACTTTGTGGTGTTATTGGATTTCATTGGTTGTAGGTCTACAAGGAGGAGGTTCAAAGCTCTGGGGGTGGCAGAAGTCTTGGCAAGGTAGCTTGCCTTGTCAGCAATTGATTTCAAAAAAGCAACTTTCGCAGTCAGCCAGCTTTGCTAGATTTATGTTTGTTTGTGTATGCTAGGTGGCTTCTCACCTCAGAGATCTTTTCATCACAGTTTGTTACTTTCCACCGACATCCTTCCTATATGCTATGCACAATAGGCCTAAGGGGGACCATTCACAAAAACTTATTTGATAACATTACTAGGTTCTTTGATTTGGGGCATGTTCTTATTGTTGGTGATTTCAACACACGAACTAGGGACTGCAAATTCTACTCCATGACCAAGCGTCAAGTCCGATGTGTACATCTATGTCGGATTTGGCCCACTTTAGTTACCAAAGGTCCTTGGAAGATTTTGAGGTATGGCTGCCACTTGGTTTGATTGTGCGAGTCCTTAGACTTGGTGATCCTAAATGACCTTCCCAACCTCCCCAACTATAGTTCGTTGACTTATTATATTTCCGCATTGTTATTAAAACTATCTTCACCCTATTATTAAAATTGTCTAACACTTGGACAATTTTCTATTTCTAACCATAGAATCTTCAACTGTACATTTTCCCTTCCATTGCAGAATTATTTGTTGCCATAAATGCAAAGAACCAAAAATCGGGATCGGATTGGAATTGGCAAGGCTTACTTGAATCATGAATCGCCTATGAATCGGCAAAGTGAAAAAACCCTTGAAATTTAAAGATTTTAACAATTTAAAACTTGTTTCATGCATCCTTTACTGAATATAATTAAAAAACACTATAACATCATCAAATACAAGTTAACATACATAAACAAGAAATCTAATTGATAAATCCATCACATTCGTAAAATGTAAATTGTAGCTTAAGTAAATAAAAATCATAGGATCATAATGAGTCATGACATAGATATATAGATTATAGAATTATAAATGTTGTCAATATTTATAAATTTTCATAACATTGTGAAAGATTATATAAATATCTCCAAGTTAATATTAATCTCTTATTTGTTAATATATTCGATTTTAAAAAATTTAATAAAGATCAAATTTCTTTTACATTTTAAAACATATATGAAAGTATAAATGAGGAACAAGAATGTTTTTCATCATTTTTAATCTCCTAAAGAATAAATAAATAAAATGATAAAGAATAAAATTTTATATATATATATAAACATTACTCACCATTTTTACTTACCATTTCGCAATTTCCGGCATCCTCCAATCTTACCCTTGCGATTTCCCATATTCACAATCTCTTAATATCAGGGTTCCTGATGTTGCAATTTTAAGTTAAAAATTAGGGTTTTCTGAGAAAAATGAAGCTCCCGTGGATGAATATGCGTCAATGGTACCATAAGAAAATGCAAGATTGATTTATGTTGAAAGGAAATTGCATTATGATATTCTTTATGAATCAACATAGCTTCTTTAGCTAAATCTAGTGCCTTCATAATATTACATAAATCTAATGGGAAACTATGCTTGTCATTTTAACTCAATTCCCTCATGAATTCAAACATGATATCAAACAAGATTCAATCGTGCATCCATACTAAGTATTCGATGCAAATTCATCGATGAGATTGTCCAGAATTGGGAAATATTTGTCAAGTAATGAAATATCTATAATGAAATATTTGCCGATTTTTTGGGCCGATTTCAAGCAATTTTTAGTGAATCACGATTTTAGCGATTTCTGACCCAAAAATCAGCAAGCCGATTCATCGACTCACCATGAAGTGCTCGGCCTTAGTCGGACTGCCGAATTGCCCGAATCACGGCGATTCACGTTACTCTACATAAATGACAACCCTTACTCATCCTACTTAGCCATATTGCCAACAATGTCATATATTGACAATGAAAGCATTTGAATTTTGTTAACTTGCTCATTGATTCTCATGTGAAATCTCAACTCAAGTTAGATGCTATGTATTAAGCTTCTAAAATGTCTATGATGAATGCTTTATGAATGTTATGATATGCATTCTCTCTCTCTCTCTCTCTCTCTCTCTCTCCCCTATTTTTTTATAGTTGTCCCCTCCCAACCCCTAAAAATTGGCCCTAAAGAACCCCCATACCAGAAACGTTTCTTGTCATCCCTGCCCTTGAATCTCTACAAAGTATGGTTTTAATTTTTTTAAGATTGCTAGGGTCACTTTAGATGACAAGGAAAAAAACACGTGTGACAGAGGTAGTGGGAATGGCACTGTGTTTGGTTGTTGTTCATGTTAAATTTGTAGCTTCATATGAAATTATAAAATTATAAAATTCCGTTATGTCAAATCTATGTTCATTGTTCGCTAGCTACTTCAAAGCTATTGGATGTTATCGTGTTATGTTTATTCATATACACAATCACATACTTGGAATGTGTTGTTTTTAGTGTCTTCTACTTTGCGAGAAATTTATTGTTGTTACATGCCATTTTGATGCCCTTATTCTAGCCAAATATATTATTATTATGAATCATTTTGGTGTCATTTTTTTTTTTGCATAAGTTTTGAAGTCTCCTCGTTATTATGGTTGGTTCTCAAGATTGTCGTGGATGCATCGGTTCAACTTCAATTGTACCCATTCTCCTTTGTTTACCTTCGAAAGCTCTATTGGCATACAAAGAAATTATAGAGATTGAATACATACATCGTTTTGTTACACATGAAAGCAAAACAAGAATACAAATATTATGATTCTCTATTCAAATGTTGTGGTACTATATTGAAGCCGTGTTTATAATTGAGTAGATCTCAATTTTGAGTGCAGACTTCCTCAAACGTATTGGTTGCTTTGTGTGTCAATTACTGTATCTTGTTTTTACAAATATTGTTCATAATGTTCAACTTGCTTAGCATCATAATAAGCAACAATCATCATTGCTTGTACTGTAAGGTTATGTAGTAAATCTTTGTTGAAGTTATTATATAACTAACCTAAGCTTCTTTTGATCAAATTGTGTGAAAGATTAAAAAATATCAGAGCATTGTAATTTGTTCTTTTGAAATAAAGTGCACAATTTGGTGGGTTGGGTTGTTTCCCTCAATGAGGAGGGTTTTTTTCCAAGATAATTATTTTTGTTCTCTTAATTTTTTAGCTCATAACTTTTTGGTTCAAATTTTAACAATTCAAATGAAATTGAATTGAATAATGACTCATATGCTTTGGGTGGATGCAAAATACACATTTTTTATTGTATTTACTATTTTGTAAACAGACATCAATATTATTTTTTATCGATAATAAACTATATTATATTGATATCAAAAAATGCTTTACAATTGAAAATTGCCATGAAGGCAAGATCAAGCATGAAGTTACACCCCCGAACCACCTAAACACCACCTAGATTACTATACTGAATCTAAGTAGTTCAATTAGATCACTTGTCATGCAAGCCAAAACATGATTAGCATAACTGTAAGTAAACAAAAACTAACACTAAAACCACCCACAACAAAAATTCACTTAAACAACTTAGTTGCTTCTTCACGAGAGAAATTAGGAATAGCTCCATTGTGAGAGGGTTTGGGCATCCCGCTACGCAAGTTGCTCCATGCAACTAAACTGCCTGAAGTCCCAACCCTGTCCGCCAATAAAGAAACATCAACCCCATACATGGTTGCATTCTCCTCCACAACTGGACCAACTCGAGTCTTACTCGCCCTACGGCTCTGCTTGGTTGGAATTTGACAACGTACCAGAGGGCAACCACAAACATCAATTGGAGCATTTGACTTAACTGTGGTTGCCTTCCTCTTCTTGGTTCTCGATGCTACTCCAAAGGCATGGGCTTACGCATGAGAGTGAAGGAAAAAATTGAGCTTCCACCAACCCATACGTGCCACCAGCAAGTGCACTTGGTGGCGCTATAGAAGATCATACCACGAGTGGCTGGAGTTCACCCAACCCACCTCCAATCAAACGCTAAGGATGGGGGCCCATGTACAGATCCACCCCAAGCTCTATCTGTAGCACAATGTCTTCAATACCCACCTCTCATTTGAGGGCCAAACAGTCCCTTAACACTTGGCAAACCTCCATTTTGGACCCTGCCACCATCAACAGTATTGCTATAAACAAGGAGGAGATCTCTAAATTCGATCAAGGCCTCCACTCGTGGTCCTAATACTCCTCCCCGAAAATGAGCTTAATCACCTCCCAAAAAATGTCATCATCCATTGTGAAAACATTGCCCAATCTTCTTACTATGATGGCTCCTTCAAAGGTTGGGATTTGGCCTATTGTTTTCAAAGAAAAGTTTGCCTACATTGATTTCACTATATACTTCATCCACAATTTCACTATGACAAAGGGATCATTGAAAGAAAACGGGAAGCATAAGGGTTTTATAAACTCATGGAAACGTCCAAAAAGATTGATCCCCAAAGCTCAATACATCATGATTTGACTTTTCACACAAAACTTCGTACATGCCCTTTGCCTTTTAGGCTATGCCAGCCTATCATTTTGCCTCGATTTCAAGAAGAGGACAGTCCCTACACCAAAACATCAAGGAAGACCACCCTCAATTGGTCATTATTGCCCTATGTACTAAGCCTAAACACACATGTCATCAAGTATGAACTCCACTATCTAATATTACTCCCGAAAATCATCAATCAATCACATGTACAACTCATGTGGTGGGATATCAATGAATACCTTCGTAAATTCAAAATTATCTTGAAGAGAGCTTGCCACCTCGACATTAAAAAAGTTTATCTGCTAAAGCATTAGCTTCTCTTAGTTCATGAGAGTTTTTGAATTCGTCAACTTCATTTAGCAAGGTTCTGATTTGTTTGATGCACTTGTCTAGATACTATGCGCCCAAATTTCCCTTTTGCTATGTCATTTACCACAATCTAAGAGTCTCCCTCAAGGTGTAGTTTCTGAATGTCGAGCTTGATTCCCAACATGACTGTGTCAACTGCAACGAGGCACTCAACTTGGTTGTTCGTGTCATCAGTCATCTTTCTTGCACTAAAAGCCAGAATGCTTCCACCCTCAAATCTGGCTACCACACCCACACCTAAGGGACCTAAGTTTCCTTTGGAAGCCCCATCAAAGTTGATTTTAGTCCAATCAAGGTCTAGCGGGGACCACTCCACACATTCATGCTTAGACAAAGAATCAACTCTCAAAGGCCCATGAACGGGCCTATATTTAACCATGGGCCACCATTTTTGGATAGAGGCATCCTTGTGATTGAAGGGAATTATGCTTTGATTAACTTTCTCCAATCTTAGTAGGTATCTAGGTAGAACTTTAGATTTGTCCTGAAAAACTCGTCTGTTCCACTCCTTCCAAGTTTCCCAGAATGCGGTGGAAGGCAATATAGCCTAGAGGGATGCAAAACAAGAGGGTTGGGGATGAACTAGCTAGGCCTCCAACCACTCCTTGAGACTGTGTTGATGTCAGTTTTATACCACTACATAACATATAGCAATTGAATACTTGATATAGAATACCAAACACTCAACCCTCTCTTGAAAAGTAAATACTCATGAAGAACATGAGAAAACTCCAAGGTTCCTTACACTTTGTGGATACTAACTCAGTTATATTAATGTGATTTGTTGGTTAATCACGTAGGCGGGCTTATGTTGTTCTTTCAAGGATGTCAAACTTTTGCTGTGATGGTGATGAAATCTAGCTTTGCAACATATGTTGACTTGACTTCCTCAATTTACTTTTCTAATTCATCTCACTTCCAACTTTGCTCTTCAAAACTCCAACTACTAAACTACTTGTAGCTTTACTTCTACTCCTATAAATGGAAAGATTAGCAGATGGACGGGGATCAAATCTGATGAAAACTTGCCAGCGGCGCTACCTCCATGATGCAACGATTCAAGGGAAAAAAGACTAAATTACCACGCAAGGCTTCCTAACAAGCCGCTAGGATGCTAGTGGCCTAGTTTATGGATCCCTATCAAACATCCACTAATATCACCATGCAACTATCCATCTATTCTTACTCTTGCTTAACAACTTTCTTGAAATAAAATCTACTTTAACAACTTCAATGGAATTTAACTTTAACCATTGGAAGTAGAAACCATGCAATAACACCAAGTGTTCTTTAATCACAATGCAAGACACAACAATGATAAGAGAAGCAATTTTGGTATTATATAAGCAACAATTTTCTTCAACCCTTTACAAATGAGGGCAAATGGCCTTATATAGGGGCCAAAAATACAACCAATGGTAGAGATTAAGAGGCAAAATCAACGATCCAGATCAAATCCCAGAAACTCTAACTAGGGTTGCCACCCCATCAGCCAATGAGAAGATGCCACCTCAGCAATAGACCAATGAAAAAAGGGAAAAGTGGCAACCAATGAGAAGGTACCCTAATGTTAGCCAATCAGAATCAGACACCTTTCCTACCCAAGAAAAAAGAAGAATTTGTCACTTGGGCTTACATCAGATGATCCTCTAATATAATTCTACCCTTTTCTTTCATCTTCTTAGCCAAGGCAATGAACTTGGCTAGCCTGCCGTTGATTTCCTTCCTGGGAGGGCAAGGCGTGTGCTTCATCTTGAGCTCAATTGAATTCATCATGTTGCTCGTTGCTTGCAATGTCTCCTCATGATCCTTCTCATATTCTTTCTCATATCCAATAAAGGCATTGAGGGAGGCAAGGGTGCCCAAATGCTTCTTCCTGATGGCAACCTTCCCCAACTCATATAATCTTGATCTAAACTCTGTCTCATTGACATTCTCTTTGATATCTTCAAAATCAAGTGCAACCCCAACATCGCTCATTGTGGTTGAAATGGAAGTGACAACGCCTAGGCTATGTTGTGCAACCCCATTTCATATCTCTTCAAGTATCCTCAATCTGATGGTCAAGGCAACATACCAAGACTCCACCACACTCCCTCCTTCATCCACCAACTTGGTTCTCTCCAAATATCTCTCTAATAGCCCAATAACTACCTTTAGCCTAAGAATGGCTACGTCCTTAACTAGAATGAAATCCTTCCACTCCCCTTCAAATGTTCTAAATTTGTTTCTAATAGCCACCAATGACCTAAATGTCAAGATAAAGGAAGGCAAGAAATTTCGCCCATCTTGAATTATATACTGATCCAATCTTTGATTTCGTGCAACTGAGCCAATATCTCTTCTATCTTGCTCCCACTGTCTTGCGAAAGGGCTACCTGATGCAACTGTTGGATAGGCTGGCAATCTTTCCAATACTTGTTTTCGGCCTGCAACTTTACAATCCTCTCATTTGCCTTCCTCAACCTTTCTCTAATTGAAACCATGCCCACCTGGATCTCCTCACACTCCATGTCATCTGTGATTCTTCCCAAGTCATGCTCTACTATCTCATACTCCTAGGCTACAATCTCATTCACTGCCTTGCTAACCTTTGGTATAGCAATCTGAACTTTTCAGTGACCCTCATCATCGCTCCTAATTACCTTTGCCACCATTTCTGTAATTTGTTTATGTTTCTCAATATCTTCCTTTTCCACGAACCCTTCAATATCTCCAACTATTCGGACAATCACCACCTCGCCTTTTGGCATAAGCATTTGCCTTAACCATAGTGGTGCAGTGCATCTCTCCAAACCTGGATTCGGTTCAACTAGCAAAGCATCACCAACAGCCTTAGGCACTTGGCTTACTTCCTCAATATCAATTGGCCTATCCTCTTCTTCACTAGTGACTGTCATATCATCTCCATGTCAATTTTCCGAGAGAGGAGAGTATTTGGTACTGTCACTATAACCACTTGATTTGAAATCAAAGCTCACCTCTATCGTGACCCTTTGCCCACTTGTATTAACCTCTTGGCTCCTAGCCTCAAACAAGCTCTCCCTTGACGATGTTGCATTCTATCTCTTTGTTAGAGGCTCCTAATGTTCTTTACTTTTCTCAACTTCCAAATTTCTCTTCTTGCTCTTAACTGTTCTTTGTTGCTGGCTACTACCCCTACCTTTCTGTCCGACTGACTCCGCTAGACCCTCTTCCTCCAGTTTCATCTTCTCATAAGGCATACCTTCCGACTTTGTAATTGCCTTAACTTCTCATTGTACCATGACTCAGTATGTAGATCAATTGTCCTTGTAACTGCCTCTAAGGAAGGATCCTAATGATCACCCCAATCCATTGGCCCTGATTTTGTTCCATCCATTGTATCATAATCTTCTCTTAGCACATTTTCATCAACTTCCAGCTAATCGGGAATATCAAGGCCTCTCCATTTGATTGCCCTCATCATGCGCACTAACAACCTTAAGAAAGCTAGCTTCCTCACAAGAAAGTCATCCTATGCATTGGCCCAAAAATCTTCTGTAATAGGAATATGTTTGAATGTGTTTTCGTGAGATGCCTCGATAAGACCATTAAGATTGAATCCTTGTCTTGCTCTATACCATCCTAGATGATACCGTTCTAACTCCTCCACAACTACAAAAGCGACAGGATTAGGGCAAGTATCATTGCCTATTCCAAATGAGAAGGTAATCCCTATCTCACCTTTAAGTTTCATCATCTTGTCATAATGCTCAAGTTGCCTGGCCAACTCCATCAAAACTATTTTGCGAGGTGGGTACCTTGGAAGTCTCTTGGGACAAACTGTACTTGTTGCCACTCTAATATATGTGAATTGTAGAAATTGGATGAACCAACTTCCATACTTCTTAACCTTTGATTCCACTTCCAATGAGAACCTCCTAGTAGGTGTCCCTTGTAATATTCTTACTGTCTTCATGGAAAAGGTGTCATAAAACATCTTATAATCTTTGGTGTTGTGCAAATGAAGCTATGGATTGCACTCATGCACCAAACATTACCCCGACCCATTGCCAATCACTCCTAAGGCCCTAAGTCCAAGATGTTCATATAGTCTCGCAATTGGATAGAAAAGGTAGGACCCCATGTAGAATTGCTTTTGAATTTATATTGTCCTTAGTTGAAACTCTAAATTTTCACTCATAATTCTAGTCCAATCAAACTTTCTCTTTCCATTTTCAATTTCATCATAAAATAGTACATCCAGTTCTCAAATTGCATACTTTGAGCCATGCCCATGATTCGGTTGAGAAGCACAATAAGGTCGCCATACTCTGATTTGAAATCTAACTTGGTGAGCTTTGATGACTTGGCAACTCCCTTCTTGCCTTCATGTAGCCAATTCTGCTTTAGATGAACGAAGTAGGCATCCCAATTATCCTGAAAGAACTTGGTTGTTTGATCCATCATTACCATTGTCATGCCTTTATGCTAGGGAATATTGAATACTTCTTAAACCACTTGTCCGTTGATGTTAGCTAACACTCTCGTCCCTTCATCAAAAACGATGGACTTGGTCACAATATCAAACCAAGATGCACATTCCATTACCAATTCCCGACAAGGCAAGGTAGGATGAAAAGCCGCCGCATGTACAATTCTGCTCTTGTAGATCTTCTTCACCATTAGAGATTCTCCTTCCTTCAATCTATCCTTCAACTATACCAGGTTCACCGTGCCAATATTGGTATCACCTATTCGCCTCACTTCAAGAAGAAGGTGGTCTTAGGCATCATGTCTTCCTTGTCTTTTTTGGTATTCGTTCCCTTTGGGTTCTTGCTTGTACTAACATCCACCATCCTAAACACTTATTTCTGCCTCTTCGCTCTAAATGATATGGACTACACTTATAAATCTCCCAACTTCTTTCTATCGATGGAATCTAACTTATTTCTGCCTCTCCAAATCCTATCTCTACACTTATAATTGCCTCCCCAGCCTAGGGGTGGGACTGCCACTTATTTCTGACTCTTCGTTACCTTAGGATAGACTACACTTATATCTCCCAACTTCAATCCTAGGGTGGTCTAACTTATTTCTGCCTCTCAAAATGTCCTATCATGAAATCTGCACTTATATCTCCCAACTTCAGCCTATCAATGGAGATGATGAAGTGGTGAATGAAAAGTGCAAGAAGAAGATAAGAGAAACGAACCAAGCAAGAACAAGGAATAAAATCCGCCTTTAAAACCAATATTCACTTCTAAAGATGAACAAAAATCTTACCTTAAATCTGTCTTCTACCAACAATCGGGCCCCTTCAAATTCAGATCTGATCTCAGAAATTTCAGTCCTCCAAAATGTAATGCCTTAGCAAATGGATTACTTGCAAAAATCTACTCCTTTTACCAAATTTTGACCTCACTGCCAAAATCGCCCAACTGGGAGGAAAATCGTTGCCCTAGGGCAGAAAAGTCTACTCCAAATCAGAATTTTGTCCATCTAAATTCGCCTCCACCAAACAAAATCACCCCAGCTGAAGGAAAAATGCACTGCCCTAGGAGGAAAATCAGACCTCCAAAATTGTCCAATCTTGCTGAAAATCAGAGCTTCACCCACAAATTTGCCTTGGGGCAGAAATCACCCAGCCTCTAGGAAGAACTTCGCTGCCCAAAAATGGAAATCCTCCAGCCAAAATCGCTGCCAAAGGAGAAATTCACTCAGCTACAAGAAATTGCTCAACACCAAGCAAGAGGAGTGGAAATGGAATGAGGAAATAAGAGGAGAGAAGCCCCTTCTTATATCCTCCTGTTGACCTCCAGAGTGGGTTGACCTGCCTGGAGGGAAACAAAAACTTAAGATAAACCCCCCACAATGGCCCAATTTTAAATAAAACATGAAAATAACTAAGCCCCATAGCGAAATTGACCCTTCTAATTGCCAATTTGGCCCAGAATTGCACAATAAAAATAAGGTAAGTCTAGGAGATGTCAAAACTTTCATTTAACAACATTTTGGCAATTAAAATATCATTAATCAAATCTAGCAAGCCAAAAATCAATTTTCAATTCCAAATTACCAATTTCCTTTAACACTTCTAAAATCCTCTAAGCAAAATTTCAACCAAATTAATGAGATTTTACAATTTAATCCAATTTCAATTTTGCAATACAATTTCAATTTTTATAAACATAAATCCTTTTCCTGGCAATCGAAATTCAAACTCTAAATTCAATTTCACTATCAAAAATTCTTTTCACCGAAAAAATTTCAAGATTTTCCAAACGACTAAATCTAAAATTCATTTTGAAAATGTTCAAGCTTGTTCAATTAAATCAAATTTTCAAAATCCGCCTAAGTCCAAAATTTGTAATTTTATCCTACCAGATATCATTTTAACCATCAAAAAAAAATGTTGTTGTTGAAACCTGTTAGGCCTATGGACGAAATTACATGTCCGAAAAATCTAGTTTCGCACCATGTGAAAACAAACCAAATCCCCCCCTAGCCCGAGGTGTCCAAGGTGTAAAATTGCCAATTCAAAAACCTCCAGACAACTCCAAATTTTGCTAAGGCAACCAAAAAATTCCCAACACCCACAAAAATTGCCAAGGCTTGCCCGAAAAAGGGGGTCCCCAAAAAATTTGGGGCGATGGTGTGAAAACCTCACAACAGACTGGCTGACATCAATCCAAACCAATCAAGATGCTTGAATATGAACTCCCAAACTTTCTAGGAAAATTTGCACTCCAAGAATAGTTGATCTAGGGTCTCTTTTGCATTATTGCATAGAACACACCTAAAGGGTGTTGAAAAACCAATTTCATCAATCTGCCCCTAATAAGATTCTAACATGTCCGGCAGGCCATGTAAAAGCACCAACCTTAGGTAAGCATGCATTGTGCCAACGCAGCTTCTTTTCCCATTCGATTGATGCATGATGATTTCTTGACAATGAGTACCCGATCTTGACTGAGTATTGGCCACTCTTTGCCCCACACCACCATCTACCTCTCCAAACCCAACTGCCATCCTGTATCTTAGGATCTGTCTAAAAGCTTCTTTATCATCAGGGATAGATCTAAGGAAGCAGGATTTTTCCATTCCAAAGGACGACCAAGAACAAAGGATTGTTGATTGATATAGTTAGTCACCTAGTCGCCCCATGCTCTTCTTGTGAGCATGATGACATTTTGTGGAACATCCTCCTAAAATAGTGGTTTCATCCCATCCTAGGAGTCATACTAGAACCATCGCCAACTTGCCAAGTGAGGTGGTATGTGATCAAACTCCTACAACTGACCAAAAAGTTCCACAAGGCTGAGCCCCTAGCGACAATGAGGATTCTTTCATCCTCCATACTGTCTAGGTGCATGGTGCTCAGGATCCTCATCCATCATTGTTATGACTGTGTACATTTGCCAAATGAGCTTTGCACCCATGGCAATGTTCAGCAATTTCCAATTTCTAAAACCTGCTCCTCCTCTACCCTTAGGTTGGCAAATCCTCTACCAAGCCATAAGCAAGAATTTATCGTGTTCCTAGTTGTCATTCCATAGAAAATTGTGCATTCTTTGTTGGATAATGGAGATAAGCTTGCTAGGAATTTTGAAGCAAGACATGGAAAAAATGGGCATTGCTGAGATGACTGACCTAAGCATTAGAATTCAATCAGCCAAGGTGAGCAATTGTCCTTTCCATTTGTCCATTCAAGAGCAGCACCCCTCTATCAATTCCTTCCAATGATCCTTCCTCGCTGCTCCTTCAAACAAGGAGTCCCAAGAAATTTTCTAGGAAGTTTACCAATTTGCACCCCGAAGATATCAGCAATGGCACGATGCAACCCGGTTTCAGTGTTGACAAAGAAAATCTCTGATTTGTTCCAATTTACAGATTGCCCAGAGGCCATACTGTACACATCCAACACTTTTTTCATTATCCTTTCTTCTGCCATAGTGACCACCCCGAAGAAGGTGTCGTCAGCAAATTGAGAATGAGTCTCTGCTTCAGTGTCCTGTGATATGCGAATGCCTTTTCATTGCCCATTCAATCTGAATTTGGAAATCAACCAGTCTAGCACTTCTGCCAACAAGATGAAAAGAAAAGGCGAAACAAGGTCCCCCTACCACATACCTCTAGTTGTTTTGAAAAAACCTTGGGGACTGCCATTGACTAAAATTAAAGCCTGATAGCCCAAAATCATACCTCTAATCCAGTTTATAACTTTATCCATTCTACACCAAAGCCAGATCTCTTCATTACTTGCAGTAGAAATCCTCTGACAACCCTATCATATGCTTTTCTTATATCGAGTTTAAGCAACATATGCCTAGCGTTGCTTGATCGTGCAGAATGGATGGCCTCATGGGCCACAATGATGCCATCCACAATATTTCGATTTAATGTGAACCCACTCTGTTTTGGAGAAATTAGTTTATTGAGAATGGCCTTCAATCTATTTGCCGCTACTTTGATGATAATCTTATAAACCGTATTATAGAGGGAGTTTGGGCAGAAGTCATCGAACGAGGTTGGTTCCTCCTTTTTCAAAGTCAAGGTAACCAAAGTATTGTTGAAGTCCTTGAAGATGAGCCCTTTCTTCCTGGATTCTTCAACAATGGACAGCAGTTCAAACTTCAAAAGGTTCCAAAAAATTTGATAGAAAATTGCCTGAAACCCATCCGAGCCCGGGACTTTGTCTCTGCCCAGCCCAAATACTGCTGCCTTTAGTTCTTCTAAAGATACAACTTCCGAAAGCATCTGGTTATCCTCTGTTGTTACCAAGCTCTGGATCACCCCTAAAATCTCTTCTTGTTCTTGATTTCTGTCAAGCGAATCAGAGCTCCACAAAGAAGAAAAGTAACTAATTGCCTGTTGATTTATGATCTCAAGATCTTTGGTTATAGTGCCATTTTCACTGAAAATAGATAAGATCCTCTTATGCTCTTGCGAGCCTTGACCAAGCAGTGAAAGTACTTTGTATTGCGATTTCCCTCTCTCAACTAAATTTCTCACAACTTCTGCTTCCAATAAACTTATTCTCTTTGTAAGATTGCACCATATATGCTCAAGAGGTCTTTCTGTCTCAAAATCCACCGAATCCATTCCATCCTCCAAGACCTTACATACATCAATAGTTTTATCACTATCACAATAAAAGAATCAAATGTGTTTTCAATTTTTTATTTTTTGCAAAATAATGGATACTTCAATTATTTATCTATGTATGGAAGGATAGGCTTTCTTATTTTCTGGAGAAATGTAAAGTTTTAGATAAGATGCTATTCAATTTAAACAAGCCGCTTTATACAATGAGATGAAAAACAATAAATATAATATGTTAAAAATTCAATTATATGTTGTTGAAAATGCTGCTGATTTTGTCAAAAAATTCGAACATAAAGAATCAACTGTGACTTGCTTTTAATGTAGACACGCTACCTACATAAAAAATGAAACACAACTAAAGCTACGACAGAGTCTAAAACTATTAAGTGAACAAGCTAGCCTGTAATAATAATATCCATGTAGTTTACCTGTAGTTCTCCAATTTGATTGGACAGAGCCTCAGTTTCTTCAACTGGTATAGTATACTGCCTTTTTATGTCAGTATGATTTTCACCTTGATTTTTTCTGATTTATGTCAATAACAAGCCAAGTGAGTAAAAGGTCAAACCAAAAGCAACTCCCTGGAAAAGTAAATGAAAAAAAAGCGTACACAGCTTCTGCAGATGCCTACTAAGTGGAATGACAAGCTACAAACATGACAAAATTGAAAATGCAGATGGATGATCTTATAAAATGGAACCTTAATATTTATCATGGATTATTGCATAAATTAGACAAAATGACCTTAGCATGCTGAAACTAAACATCAAAACTATCTGCTACACACACTGAAGAGAGTGTATAATAAAAGTAAATCAGAGCTAAACATCAAACACATCGTTGAATCTGAAGGAACAAGCTACACCAAAATGGTATAGATCAAAATCCAATTTATAAGTGGATTGTAAAGAAGGTAAGTGGGATTTATATATTCCCTCCCAAAAATCATTTGCTAGTGAAAACCTGTTATGTTTCATTAGACCAAACCAACTTTCAAGAAATAGAATTGCCAAATCACATTCTGACACCCGTGTCATCAAAACATCAAAACTATCTGCTACACACACTGAAGAGAGTGTATAATAAAAGTAAATCAGAGCTAAACATCAAACACATCGTTGAATCTGAAGGAACAAGCTACACCAAAATGGTATAGATCACAATCCAATTTATAAGTGGATTGTAAAGAAGGCAAGAGGGATTTAAATATTCCCTCCCAAAAATCATTTGCTAGTGAAAACCTGTTATGTTTCATGAGACCAAACGAACTTTCAAGAAATAGAATTGCCAAATCACATTCTTGCACCCGTTTCACAGGCCATCTCTGACATGCCAAGCACAGCCATTCACATCAGCAAAGGGAGCAACCAAAAGAAATTATAAGTGATTTCGTCTACTGAGCAGTAACCATCTTAATCTCTCTCCATAATATTTTGTTTTTCATCCATTGGTAAAAATCTCACCGAGATGAACTTCTGTTCAAACAATCTAACAATTGCATTATTTGAAGAATTTCTGCTATATAGTCTAACCTTTTTCCAACTTAGGGATAACATATATACAGCAATCATAACTGTCGTGTGGTAGACATTGTTCGTTGTTTACTAACCTTCAACTTTAAATCTGAATACTAATTAGTTTTATATGAAGATAGTTAAATGTTAATTGTACTTGCATACTTTTGGAGGAAAAAAGCGTAAACTTTCTTATACCTGAAACCTGAAAAATCCTATCCCTTGGTTTACACCTGTGTGCATTTCGTTTCTCATTTATACCAGTATATGGTACAGGAATTCAGTTTCCACATAGCTGCAGTCAAAATCCCACAACTACCATCAATAGAAACTTAATCACATGAAGAACCGTGCTATGAACTACGTTGTGCTCACTGGTTCGAGAAAGGAAATCTGGGCTGTGTACTAAACTGTTATGAAATTGAGATTTATATTGCTATATTAGCTGAAATAAATATTTAAAAAACCCATGTTCATTAAATTCAAATTTTCAATCTGAACTACCATTGCGTGCTGCCTAGAGGATTGCAAATGCTCTTGTGCCTCATTTTCTTTCATGTGTCCAAGGTTACTGCCAAAGTGTGAGGAGGCACCATAAACCACAACAGGAGAATTCCAATGCACAGTTGTTTCATATATAAAATCAAGCATACCGTTGTTGTAGAAGCTTATGGCAATACTTAGATTAATGCAATGTAATTTCCATTTATTATTCACCTCTTTTGATATAAATTTCCTCTTTCCTCTTCAACATAGAAAACCCATATATCAATACAAAATAATGAGGTATGTAATGCATTACCGAGGTTTCTTAAATACATAATAGTTTAAGTAATATAACTACAAATTATTCAGAAAAAATCAAGTTAACAAAGAAATCGCGCTTGGTAACGGGTTTGACGAACTCACGACGCTTGCATAAATCCGGTGTGCGCAGTGCTGAAATTAAATTTTCTTTGATACATTGCAACATTTGTGCAGTTAGAATAATCATAGGCAGTGGCATTTGCATGAGCTGCGGAATATTGAGCATTGCCCAACGGATGGGACAATGGGTAAAGTTGACGTAGAACCCTAAGAGCCTTTACGCAAGTTCGACGTTCCAACATACTTCGGCCCTGCCAAATTACAAAGCTTTGAAATTATGTAAATTGAATTTGATGTCTTCTACTCCTCGGGTTTATGAGATGCAGGGTAAACGGAAGACTATTGCTAGCGTGCATTCTTGGGTGCAATGTGCAATGGATATATATTGAAGGTCAATTAAGGGAAAAGCTTGATCATCGAACTAATTAGGTCATTTAATCAATTCAATGGATATATATTGAAGGTCAATTAAGGGGAAAGCTTGATCATGGAACTAATTGGGTTGTTGGGTCATTTATTTTAATCAATTTAATATTACGGAGAGGTCTTGTATAGTATATTTATAGAACTTGAAATTCTTGTTATGAAATGATGTTCAAGTAGACCATATCAAATTAAAATACTTGAACATAGTAAAATTACAACATGAACTAGTATCATTGAACATTCAACATAGTAACATACTACATACCCAATAGTAACATTCAAAATCAAAATTCAAATAGAAATCCAAGTCCTCATTCGAGCAACAACATGGTTGCGGAATGGCAAGTAGTTGGTTACACGAGTACCCAGTGCAGGATGTGTTGGGGACAGGTACTCTAAGGTTTGGGAGGGGGGCGTGAATCCTTGTGTAATACTAATTTTAATCAATGATATGCATGGAGGGTGGGGATGGTAATTTATCGTTCAAAATATTTAATATTTTTGTAATTATATTATTGGGCATGTCATTCATAATCTTATTAATTGAGGAGTTCAATTTTGTAGAGGAGGATCATAGCTCAAACCAATATAAGGTTGGAACATATTTGAACCCAAGACCTCTTAGATGAGAGACTTGCAACTTATCATTGCGATGCGAGGTCATTTTCAAAGAGATAAATGTTGTCATGTCCCCTTTTCAAATAATTAAAAAATAATAAACTTTGCTAAGGCAGGCAGGCTCCAAAAAGGTGAAGTTTCGGAAAAAGGGGCTAATCTTTGGAAACCAATGGACTAATAAATAAAAATTATTATTAAATTATATTTTATTAACCCTTCTTGGATGTGAGTTAGGGTTATGCCCTCTTTTAAGGGGTTTGGAGGCATTTTGGGCTCATTCCAGAACTTGATTTTTGCTCATTTCTTTGTTGTTCTTCAAAGGCTGCCAAACCTGTGGAGAAGGAGACCCAAGAACGGGAGTTTGCAGGTTTCTAGGAAGGCTAAGGACGGGAGTTTGAAGCCATTCCATATGCATGCTCATACAGAGTTTGCCTTTGTGCTGAACAGTGCAGATTTGTGGATTTTTGGGTGTGTTTTTTTGTATGAGTTTGGTGTTTTCAGTTGAGTATTTCATATCAGTTTGGGTTGCTGTTGCATTGCAGACTTTAAGATGTTAAAATAGAGCTAAATATATGTATTGGGACGTGATTAAACTTCTGAGATAGATTATTAGTGTTTTTGTGGTGTTTCCGGGCATTTTTTTGTGTTAATTTCGGGAGCCCGATGAGCATAGTTTTTGTCCTGCATTTGTGAACTATTGTGTAAAGGCTATACAAATCTGGAAATGTCATTTTGTAGGCTGTTATGCTGCTGAAATTTCTATAAAAATGTCCATTATCAGATTTATTAATAATTTGTGAAGTTGTGAAGCTTTGAGCACTATTTTCAGCATACCCGATTTGGGGTTTCTTGAAAAATTTGGTGGATCTTTGTGATATTAGTTGTTTGATCTTAAAGATCTTATTAGAGGTTGGAAATATCATATAAAATCAGAGAAAGGGACATTTCAGTGGTATCAGATCCATGATCTTGCCAGCCTGAGGATTTGTAGAAGTTGCATGTCAGTTTTAACAACTACCCAGATCTTGCATGTCAGTTTTGCCAACTACCCAGATCTTGCATGTCAGTTTTGATAACTACCCAGATCTTGCATGTCATATTTTATGGTTGCATGTTGCTTCTAATCAGTTGCATGTCAAAAATTATAATCGCATGCGACTAAGTGAAAGAGAAAAAAGATATTTGCAGCGAGAAAAGAATTAAAAAAAAATTGATCAAACCCCCAGTTGAAAGAAAAAGTACAAAATCCAAGGAAGGGAAAAGTATGGCTGATCCAGATGAGATGGCAAAGAAATTCTTCCAAGAGATCCAAAATACTCGGAAGCAAACAGCGGATAGTTTGGCAGAAACTAGAGAGGCTTTGCGAATATTGACAGAAAAACTACAAGGAGTTGCATCTATTAATGAGAAATGGAGCACTTCAGAGGAGCCAAGAAATTTGAAATCCACACCATCTAAATCAACCAAAACTATTTTCTTGCCTGCAGATGAGCCATCAGTATCAAATTCAGCCATTAATCTCGTGGAAGAGGTTACAGGTAACTTGATTGCATTAAGAGCTACTTATAATGGCTTAGATGATGACTTTCGTAGTTCGGTTCCTTTTAGAGAATATGTGGATATGATGAACACCTTGATGCCCAAGAAAGAGAATAGGAGGGAGCATGACATAAGTGGAAGAGAGCTCAAAAATAAAATAAGCAAGTTTACAGCACCTACTTTTGATGGAACAAATAAAATTTCAGCTAGAGCATGGCTACAAAAATTACAGACTTTCTTCACACTTAACCCCATGAAGGAGAGTGATGCTGTTCAATTTGCAAGTCTACACTTGGAAGATGCAGCCTATGATTGGTGGTATCATGGAATGACTACTCAAGGTCATGATCAGGTAACTACATTTGATGATTTCAGTCAAAGAGTAATAGATAGATTTGACCTCAAGGATGATGAAGAGTACTTTAAAGAATTGTCAAAGTTGAAGCAAACCAAATCAGTTAATGAGTATATAGAAGAGTTTCAAAAAGTGGCTATTATGGTACCTGATATGAGTGAAAAGAGGATTTTTTATCTTTTCCTTGATGGTTTAGAAGATTTTGTTAAGGGTTTGGTTAAGGCTTTCTCACCCTCAACCTTACAGGAAGCTATCAAAAGAAGCTTGCAACTTGAAACTTGCGTGCCTATGAAATCAATCACTAATCAAAAACCCCCAAATCTTTGGCAACATAAGGGAAATTTTCAGAAAAAGACTTTCCCAACACTACCACCAAAAGATGTGACAAATGTGGCAAAAAAGAAGGTAGATGAAGAGACTAGGAGTGAATTACGAAGAAAAAAGCTTTGTTTTACTTGTAGAGAACCATGGGCTCCAGGACACAGATGTTTGGGGAAAGGTCAAGTGCACTATATTGAAGTTGCTTCAGAATCTGATTTAGATGAGCATGAGGAATTTCATGATACTAAGGAGGAGGTAGAAGAAGAGAAAGAAAAAGAAATCAGCAAGGATGGTACTCTAGCAGCATTATCGAGAGTCCCAAGATACCATCCCTTTCGAATTTGAGGGGTACTAGCAGGGCAAAGGTTGACAGTTCTTCTTGATAGTGGGGCAACTCACAATTTTATTGATGAGGGATTTGTCATGAAAAGAGGGCTTAAAGCAGAAGATTTTGAGGGATTCAATGTTACGATAGCCGATGGATTCACTATGCCTTACACATGGGTGGTGAAACAACTCAAGATGACCTTAGGATATTATGAGTTATGTGATGACTTCTATGTGGTTGGTATTGGGGAGACAGATCTTGTATTGGGTGTTCAATGGTTGAACTCTATCGGAGGCTATTACATGAACCATCAAACTATGGAGTTTAAATTTCATTCCAATGGGAAAGAAGTCATATTGAGAGGTTTATCGCATGGAGCACCTAAGGCGGTCTTTGCAAAGAGGATGGAGAGGACTTTTCGAAGAGGACAAGTAACACGGGCAGCAGGAGTCATAATCCAACCAACAAGCTCTCCAAAGAATCAAGGTAATTTCCATTTTGAAATTCAAAATATTCTTGATAAGCATAGTATAGTTTTCAATGATTTGCCTCCAGTATTACCACCAGATAGAGATTTTGAGCATGTTATAGAGTTAGAACAGGGTGTCAAACCAGTTATAACAACCCCATACCGCCATCCAAGAGGTTATAAGGAAGAAATTGAAAAAACCATTAAAGAACTCCTGGACATGGGATTCATAAGGCCTAGCTCTAGTCCATTTGCATCATTTGTGGTACTTGTCAAGAAAAAGGATGGTACAATGAGAATGTGTATAGACTACAGGGCTCTAAACAAGAAGACCATAAAAAATAGGTATCCTATACCATGCATAGATGAACTCATTGATGAGTTACATGGTGTTGTATACTTCTCAAAAATTGACTTAAGATCAGGGTACCATCAAATCCGAATGAGGAGTGAAGATGTGGAAAAGACTGCTTTCAGATGTCACTATGGGCACTTTTAATTTCTTGTTATGCCATTTGCACTCACTAATGCACCTGCAACATTTCAATCTTGTATGAATAAGGTATTCAGCCAGCATCTTCGAAAATTTGTTTTGGTATTTTTCGATGATATCTTGATATACAGTAAAACATGGGAAGAGCATCTAAAGCACATAGACACTGTTTTGGGAATCTTGGAGTAGCAATCCTTCTATGCTAAGCTATCTAAATGTGAGTTTGGTTTGACAGAGATCCTATATTTGGGACATATTATAAGTTCTAAAGGAGTACAGGTTGATCAACAAAAAATCCAGGCAATTTTGGATTGGCCTCCACCCACTAATCTTACACAGTTGAGAGGTTTCTTCGGGTTGTGTAGTTACTATAGGAGATTTGCCAAGGGATTTTCTCAGCTTGTTGCCCCCTTGACTGATTTGACAAAGAAAAGAGCTTTTTTTTGGATAGAAGAGGCACAATAAACATTTGATAAGCTTAAGGAGGTAATGAGTTCATGCCCTGTGTTTGCAATTCCAGATTTCTCTTTACCTTTTGTTGTTGAATGTGATGCTTTTGGAGAAGGTATAGGGGTTGTCCTAACTCAAAGGGGACATCCAATAGCATTTGAGAGTAGAAAATTAAATCAATCAGAGAAATGTTACTCCATCTATGATAAGGAAATGTTGGCAGTCATGCATGCACTTCATAAGTTTAGACAATATTTGGTATGTGGGAGATTCATTGTAAAGACAGACCATAATAGCCTCAGGTTCTTCTTGAACCAAAGGGATTTGAATGATCGTCAACAAAAATGGGCAAGAAAATTGCAAGCTTATGATTTTGATATTGAATACATGAAAGGAAAGAATAATGTGGTTGCTGATGCTCTCTTAAGAAAGCCCACTTTGTGTTCCTTATCATCTATCTCTGCTGATTGGAAAGTCTCCATAATTTTAGAGTATGCTAAAGATTCTTTTTCCACCAATATTTTGGATAAGTTAGTGGATGATAACAGGTACAAGGTTGTTGATGAATTGATTTATTACAAGAACAGGATCTTCTTAGTGCCAGGGTCAAAAACTAAGGAGAGGATATTGAGGGCCTTTCATGACACACCTTTGGCTGGTCATCAGGGATACTTCAAGACATATAGGCAAATTCGAGAGCGGTTTTCATGGAAGGGTATGAAGGAGGATGTTCTTAAACACATTAAGGAATGTATGGTATGCCAACAAAGCAAGAGTGAGCAAAATTTTCCTGCAGGGTTGTTGCAGCCACTTCCTATTCCCGAACAAAAATGGGAAAGTATTTCCATGGACTTCATCACTAGGTTGCCCAAGGTTCAAGGTAAGGATTGCATATACGTGGTGGTAGATAGACTAACTAAGTATGCACATTTCTTTCCTATCACATCTGATTTCAAGGCATCACAAGTGGTTGAATTGTTCTTCAAAGAAATTTTTAGATTACACGGTTTGCCTAGAAACATTGTTAGTGATCGGGATAGTAGATTCCTCAGCTCTTTTTGGAAGGAGCTCTTTCATTTGGCAAGAACTGAACTCACTCCTAGTACTAGCTATCACCCTCAAACAGATGGACAAACAGAGATAGTTAATAAATGGATAGAGGAATATTTGAGGAACTATGTTTCAAATCAACAACATGCTTGGGTGAAATGGTTACACCTAGGGGAGTATTGTTACAATACATCTCATCACATGTCTATTGGTATGCCTCCTTTTCGTGCTCTTTATGGTTACGATGCCCTTTCCTTTGTTGATCTAATACTTTTCGATAACAGAGTACCCGCAGCAAGTGATTTCGTCAAGCAAAGCCAAGACATAATAAGGTCCCTCAAGGATAATCTACAACATGCACAGAACCAACAAAAGATATATGCTAACAGGAAAAGGATTGAAAGATCTTTTGAGGTGGGAGATTTGGTATTTGTTAGGTTGAAGCCATATAAGCAAAGCACCTTGAAGAGGAGTGGGGCAAAGAAACTCAAGCCAAGGTTCTATGGGCCTTATAAAATCATCAAGAAGGTAGGAGAGGTAGCTTATGAATTGGAGCTCCCACCAACAGCAAAATACATAATATTTTCCATGTATCTTGCCTAAAGAAGGTTCTAGGCCAGCAAACCATAGTATCTACAGAATTACCACCTCTTGATGATGAAGGGAAATTAGTTTTGATACCAGAAGAGATTTTGGATACAAGAGAGAAAAGATTGAGAAATAGGAGCATCATAGAGCATTTGGTCAAATGGAAAGGATTACCACTAAAGGATGCAACTTGGGAAGGAGCACATATTCTTGAGAATTCCAACCTTCATTGCTTGAGGACAAGCAATATTTGGGAGGGGAGGACTTGTCATGTCCCCTTTTCAAATAATTAAAAAATAATAAACTTTGCTAAGGCAGGCAGGCTCCAAAAAGGTGAAGTTTCGGAAAAAGGGGCTAATCTTTGGAAACCAATGGACTAATAAATAAAAATTATTATTAAATTATATTTTATTAATCTTTCTTGGACGTGAGTTAGGGTTATGCCCTCTTTTAAGGGGTTTGGAGGCATTTTGGGCTCATTCCAGAACTTGATTTTTGCTCATTTCTTTGTTGTTCTTCAGAGGCGCCAAACCTGTGGAGAAGGAGACCCAAGAATGAGAGTTTGTAGGTTTCTAGGAAGGCTAAGGATGGGAGTTTGAAGCCATTCCATGTGCATGCTCATACAGAGTTTGCCTTTTTGCTGAACAGTGCAGATTTGTGGGTTTTTGGGTGTGTTTTTTTGTATGAGTTTGGTGTTTTCAGTTGAGTATTTCATATCAGTTTGGGTTGCTGCTGTATTTCAGACTTTAAGATGTTAAAATAGAGTTGAATATATTTATTGGAACGTGATTAAACTTCTGAGATAGATTATTAGTGTTTTTGTGGTGTTTCCGGGCATTTTTGTGTTAATTTTGGGAGCTTGATGAGCATAGTTTTTGTCCTACATTTGTGAACTGTTGTGTAAAGGCTATACAGATTTGGAAATGTCATTTTGTAGGCTGTTATGCTGCTGAAATTTCTATAAAAATGTTCATTATCAGATTTATTAATAATTTGTAAGTTGTGAAGCTTTGGGCACTATTTTCAACATACCCGATTTGGGGTTTCTTGAGAAATTTGGTGGATCTTTGTGATATTAGTTGTTTGATCTTAAAGATCTGATTAGAGGTTGGAAATATCATAAAAAATTAGAGAAAGAGACATTTCAAATGCTTTGATCCAAAGATATGAACCAATGAGGCCACAAATGGAGGTTGACATTTCTAATGAGATTTGAACCTTAATGACAATAACAACAACATGCCAACTGAACCACCACAACATATTGATAAATAGAACATTACTTGTTTATAAGAATATTTAAATTGTTTAGATATATCTAGAAATTTTTAACAATCACATCATTATTGTTATATAATTAACAAATTCTGACATTTTATTTCAAAAATGTGATATTTATTGTGACATATGGTAAAAAAATATGCGAAAAAAAGGGATTAAATAGATGGGAAAATGTGAATGTCCTCTCATATGCAAATAAGCTTTACTCAAAAGCCAAGCTTAATAGAAACCCCAAATTAGACAGAAAACCCCATCTACAGTTGCAACCAGCATCAAGCCAAGTGATTAATAGAATTTTCAACAAGAAGGAAGTTGAACCAGTATGTTATAGTGACAGTTTCAAAGTCCTAGAAAAAGTCCACGCGAAAAGAGGACATTATTTATCCTAGTGGATCAATGGCAATAAATCCCTTCGAAGAGAAAATAGTGGCTTTGAATTGAAAAAGAAAGGCAATGTTAAAGATCTTCCCAAAAGCCCTTGGCAAAGATTAACAAGTAATGATCAAAATGAAGGATGGACTTTGGTACAAAGTAAAAATAAAGTTAAGACACAAAAAAGATATAACCATAGGCACAACATGTACAAGGGTGAATGTGATCCCAATAGGCAATCTCGAACATAGGCGCAATCTTCAATCAAGGGCTAGAGGAAAGAATCAGATCAAAGACGTAAACTACCAAAAGGAAAAAATCAAGTAAAGATTCAGAAAGGGAGAAACATCCGCAAAAGATATTAAGGTCGAAACCCTAGTTGTAAAGGTTGAGGAACACCAAACTAAAAATGTTAGATTATTGAGGATGATTGGTGATGAAACAAGAAATTTATTAGGAGTCATAACAAATGGAAACAAGGCAAACATCAACATCGATCCTCTCAATGATGTTAATATTATAATCATTAGCAATAGCTAGTTTGGGGAATATTGGTTCAAGAGCAAAACATTTGGTCTTTTCCCATGCTAGAGCGACCCTAGATCAAAGAAGTGTGCAATGTGTGGGGATCAGGTAAGTATCTTTTCACTAACTGAATGTTTAATTTACATACAATGTAAAAATAAGGAAATTAAGGATGAATTATGTTGAGCTATCATTTTGCATGATGCTTAACGATAGGAATCCTTTCGAACTCCTCTCTAGGAAACCTAATCTGGGATCAACTCCAAGGTTTTGGACAATCTTGTGACCTACTGAAATCCACTCAATTGAAGATAAATGTGTTTGTTCACGAGGAGGCCTTTGTTGGTCCAACCAATTTGGATAAGATCTTTAACCTATTGTCTCAAAAGTAACCACAAAAGAGATATATTTTTGGTATTTTATGTTGTATGATGAATACAATTTATCAATGCAACTATATGAATTTCTAATTTAAGCAAGTGTTAGCAAAGCAAATAACAAAGATAAGGTAACAAGAGAATAAAGAAAATAACTTGAAAGGAAAATTTCTAACAGACATAAACCATAGTAACAACACGTCTATGAGTTAAATCATCAAAAAGATTAGGTAGGAAACCAATGAAAAGAGGAGTAGCGCTTCCTCAATCCCACTAATGCAATCATTGATGGGAACTTAGTAATAACCGAAAGATGTTTCACTTCTCATTGAATCGCAAGGCCACAAAAAGTGCGCCCATGTGAGACAAGACGCTATGCAGGAACAATGGGGTGATCTCTTCTCCAACTCGGTACGTCAACAAAATTCGTCAACACACGGCAAATACCAAACCTAAAAGATCGCACAATCAAATCAACAAAATGAAACCATCGCTCCATTATTATTCATGAACAAGAATTCAAAAAAATAACACACTCCAGCAAGAATAAGTACAATCAGAATGAAAGCACCAATAGCATATATTATTGCATCAAAATAATGACCCAGAGTACATATTACATCCATGTATTTATAAGAAGTCATCTCCTTTTTTTGTGTTGAGAGTGAGAGCTCTTAGAATGAAAAAATATGCTTAAAATTAATCAAATAAATCTAATTATATACAAAATAACTCTCTAAATGGTACTAAGTAGGTCTCCACCCTTGTTTACATCAATTAATGGGTGCGTAAGCCTTTACATTACTTAAAACAATGAAAGAAGTAAACAAGAAGAAGGAAGCTACAAGAGGATCTTAGAGTCACTAGAAACTCAAAAAATGGAAGATTGACCTTCTTTGGGTGTTTCTAGGAGTTAAATTAGCATCAAAATGTGTTTATGGTGCATGGAAAGCTCTAAATTAGGAACTGGCAATTAACTATCGATGCACTGTTACTTCTTCAAAATTGTCGATGCACCTTTGTGAACAGTGCACCTATGCAACTTTAGGGAATTTGTGCAAGGTGCTCAATTCACCAAAAAATCAAAGTTCTTTATTTTGAAAATAGTTTCTAAGTTTTTCTCAGACGAGGTCTGGGAGCACGCTTATGTACTTATTTTGTCCTTTTTGATGAAATATACCCTCTTTATAGCCCAAAATTGTCATATACTTGAACTCCTTTTGCTTCCTTTATCTGAACTCCCAAAGTACATGTGTTGAATCTTATCATTATTAGTTTCATAAGATGAGGAACTTGTTCTGGTTTATGTGTCCAACCTCTGTATCATTGATCTTTAGTGTAAATTCGTGAATCAAAACTTACATGTGACTCCTTTGAAGGTGAAGGTTACCAGCTTAGGTGAGATCTCTATTGCTATTGATAACGAAGATGTTATGAGAATGTGTGCACTTGCACGTTATGCGCCACACCTTCATGTTATGTGCACTTGCGCACCTTCATGTTATGCACATCTTCGTGCACTGTGAAGTCTATTCCTTGATTATTTTTTCTCTCTAACTTCCCGATCCTTCCTAGTCAAAGACCAAGTGATCCAGATTATACAAAATGATCAAATGTTTGAAACTTTTTCATATCTTTTTTAACAAGATTTTCTAGACCTTTTTAACTAGTTTTTTCGGAGGTCTTATGCTCAAGATTTCAAGCTGAAACTTTCATAGGGCCCTAAAACTGGAAAGTTGAAGGCTCACTGTTTTATGGATTGAAATTAGATTATTAGTTCTTCTTTCCAATGGTGTAAAAAATTTTGAATTCTAAGCTCTAGGTCAAAAGTTATGACCCTGACAAGTAATCCAATACCATGCACATGCAATATCAGGGATTTTTTTGTGTTATGGATAATGAGGATGTCAATTTATCTACAAAAAGAAGTAAACATTAGTTATCTTATGTTGAAAAACTCAAAAGAGGACTCCACAAGACTCAAATTGACAAAAAATTGGGTCGACACCAGTCAAAATAGACAAGACAATGAATTCCCCCCCCTCAAAAGCTAGTTTTGTGCACTAGCGCACCTAGTGTGCTAGTGCATTAATTTTTCCTTGGACATGACAAAGTGCGTAGTTGCGCACATGCGCACCTTGACAAGGTGCATGGTGCGCATCTGCGCACATGCACACATGTGCATTATGCAGTGTACAAGAAAGGGGGAGTCTTAAGTGTGTACCTCCATAGGTGCACACCTCTGAGGGTGCGTACATGTGCATGTGCGCATCCTCAGAGTGGGGGTGAGGTGTACATTTGCACACTGGCCACATGTGTGCATGTGCGCAAGTGCACATGTGTGCACTTTAAGCACAAAAAAGTCCTAAATTTGATTTTTTACCCATGTGTGACTACTCGACCCTTCCCGATTAGAGACCAAGGTTTGACAAAGACCCAGGGGAGGATCCAAAATGACTAAGGCTTTGAACTAGATGTCTCATAGGGAATTTTGAAATTAGGGGGTCCCCATTTTGTGACTCAAAATGGGGTGTGTGTTGTGAGGCCACAAAAAATTACCAAATGAGTCTTTATGTTTCCTTAAAGGATGTAGTATTAAGCTAATAGATTGGTCACCAAATTTCAAAAAAAAAAAAAAAAAGTAGTGTAAATCATATTTTTATACCAACATGGGTTGAAGTTTGAAACCTCCTTGTAAAATTGTGACATAGTCAAATCATTGAACAAATAGGAAATTCAATAGGATAATTTAGGAGTTGAATCAGGTTTCAAAGAATCTAGTGTAGTCAAAATTCAAATCAAGTTGAGAGCAAACACTCAAGAACTTAGACCTATTAAAATTATCACCAATAGATTGATCTACAATATTCACCCTACACTCTTCTATCGTCACATTTAGAGGATAAAATTATATGATACAGACTTGAGGCAAATTTGTGATATAATTCTATCACATTGCTCATAGAACATCAAACCTAAAAAGAAAATTCTCATAACTACAAGGCAGAACATAACACAAAGATTAGATAGTAATATTGAAGATATAGATTTTCATAAAGTAAATTCAATAGGAACCTTTGAATAAAAAAAATCAAATTACCAACATCTTGATTGGTCACCTTAAATTCATAGCCCAAAAAAGAATATAGAAGAAGGAGAAATTTTGGAGAAAGATCTGATCAAGTTGGTATAGCAAATCATCTTGTACTAAACCAAAATGAGGGAGGACAAGAACATGATCATTTTACAGACATTGATAAAGGAATCACAAATTAGAAGGAATTGACAAAGGTCATAAGATATTATGAGTAAGTTGAATGCCCGAACAAGAAACCAAGAAAAAAATAATTACAATGAAATTATAAATAGAATGAGACAATGTGAGTTATGCAAGGAACAAAATACATACATAAAAGATATCAGAGAAAATATCACAATGCACAGCAAACTGATCAAGGATATAATTCTAGTCCATAATGATATATGTGACCAATTATTATTGTGGCAAGAAGATCACATAGCACATCAGCAACTAGTTTACCAAATATGCAACTAAAGTCCAAGTTTGGATCATATGTTGGAAAATGAAATGGATTCAACCAACAAGGTAACAAATCTCCAAATAGAATAAGAATTAGTGGAAATTACACAAGATTTGGGGATGGATATTTTTAGTTAGATTAATAACAACAAAATAGGGAGTCTTAACAATAGAGATATAGGTACAAGGTGTCGAGTAACATGAAAGCATCTCCAACAAAATAAAAAAGGTATAGGACTTTTACAATTACAAATTTCTCACAATATGATATCATAGAGTAAGAGAACAAGAGGAAGGGCAACCTATAGATAAAGATAATGCAGAGAATGACATCATAAATTTTAATGATATAATAAAAAGGTCACTAAGGGAAGAAAAGGAAATAGAGGTATAAACAAAGCCCGACTCACAAAAAAAGTTACCAAATACTTCACCAAGAAAACAACTTGGATTAGCAACAATAAAGGAAGGGTTGGAAGCACAAGTAATTGCTTAAATACCAAAAATCAAAGGTCACAAATCACTTATGGAACTTCAAAAAGGCTAGAGATGAAGAAAATAAGGCCAAATTTACAAATGTATTTCATGAGTGGAAGGGGGAGTTCCTTCCCAAGGAACAATGAAGATAGCAACGTAGAATATTAGGGGTATGAACGCCCCTTAATAAATATTAATTAAAAGATATTTACAATTATTTGAGTGATACATAATTATAATCCAAGAAACTAAACTAAGTGTAGAGAAAGTAGGAAATATGAACAATAGGATAAGAATTTGGAAGACGGATTGGATAGATTCTATAAAGGCATCCATGTGGCTAGCAATAATTAAGGACCCTAGGAAAATATTATATGAAGCGCTAACTAATAGTAGTAATTGAATGTCTGGTAGAATTATAATTATAAATTTTAATCTAAACTTTATCATCACTAATTTATATGAACTAACTCATAATAATCATAAGCTCACATTACTAACAAAGTTAAGTAATCATTTAAATCTTTATAGTTAAGATACCAATGTCATAGGGGGATATTTTAATGCAATCTTGGATATTAGTGAGAGATTCAGAGGCTCCTCTTACATCTCATAGTCACAAAAATATTTTAGCCAATGGGTGGTTTATAACAATCTTATTGATATAAAATGTACAAATAATAACTTTACTTGGATTAACATAGTGGTAGGATTCAACCAGATAGCAAAAAAAATTGGATATATGTTTTTTTTCAAGGGGGATCTTATAAACTTCATTTTTTTATTAGAATAAAAAATACTATCTTTATCAGGTTTTGGCAACTTTCTGGTTAGGTTGGACATTAGTGAACCCATCAAACCCACTAAAAACCTATTCAGATTCGCAAACATGTGGTTTCAACACAAAGAAATTTTGAATCTAATAGGAATATGGTGGAATGAAGAATCCTCCGAACGATCAAAGATGTTTTTTTTTTATTGTCAAAAAATAAAGGCCCTAAAGAATAAACTTATAAAATGGAACAAAGAATATTTTAATAATATTTTTGAGGAAAAGTTATCCATAGAATAGGCACTAGATGAACTTAATAATGAAGTAATTAAGAATGGTATGAATGAAGATAGTTAATATGAAGAAAAAGAGTTGCTTTGCATAGGGACATTCTAATAAAGGAAAAAATATTTTGGGAAAAAAATCTTGAGAAACATGACTAGTTGAAGGAGACAGAAATACAAAATTCTTCTACAATAGCACCAAAAAAAAAAAAAACTATCTATAAAATAACCAAAATTAAAGACATAAACAAAAATTGGGTGACATAACCTAAAGAAATTACAAAAGAATTTGTCAATTATTTTGAATAAGTCTAGAATGATTCCAATGCATCTAATCATATAGCACAACAAGAAATGCTAACAACTATCTTGAATTTAATGTCAAACAATGAAAATTGATGATTACACAACAAATTCACCTTCTAAGAAATAAAATAAGAAATTTTCCACATACACCCTAACAAAGCACTAGGACCAAATGACCTCAATAAAATATATTTTTAGAAATGTTGGCATATAATAGGCCAAGTTCTATATGAGGCCATAGAAGCTATGCACAATTCAAGAACCCTCCTAGTAAAAATTAACAACTCTTTCATTACACTCATACGTAAGAAATACAATGATTCAAAATTAGAAGATATCATAACCATAGCCTTATGCAATTATATATATATAAGATTCTATCCATATCTATAGCAAAAAAACTATAAGTGATATTACCTAAGCTCATATCAAAAGAACAAACTGGATTTGCCCCAAATAGATCCATATTAGAAGACATTGTTATAGCTCAAGAAATTATTCACATAGTATAAAATGATTAAAAAACCAACTATGTTGATCAAATTAGATATCCACATAGCTTATGACAAAGTCAATTGGAGATTTTTGTGCAAGAGCTTGGAAGCCTTCAATTTCTCCAAAAGGTGGATAAACTTAATATTTAGTTGTTTATCCACACCCATAATTTTTACAATGGTCGGGAAAAATAGAAAAGGTTTCTTCTATATATCTAGGGGTATTAGGCAAGGTGACCCATTGTCCCCCTCTCTGTTAGGCATCATTTTGGAAGCCCTTAGTAGAGTGATCCACAAGTCACATCAAGAAGGGAAGATTCAAGGAATCAAAATCATAGATAATACAGACAATATAACACATCTACAATTTGTTGACAACACTATCCTACCAGCTATCAACACTAAAGAAGAAGCTCAACACTTTAAAAACATTCTAAATATGTATACAACAACATTAGGACAAGTAGTTAATGCCAACTAATTAGAAGTTTTTTTCCTAAATACTAGTCCTACTACAAAAATAGAAATCTCTAGTGTCCTAGGGTTCAAAACAAGAAACTTCCTATACAAATATTTAGGTGTTTTATTAGATAAAGGGAAAAAAAGAAATAGGCTATGGGAGCTAGTGTTAAACAAGTTTCAGGAAAAAATGGAAAGCTAAAAAGGAAGGTGGCTTTTCAACACTGGTAGAACCATTGTGATTAAATTGGTTCTAGCACCTATACCCACTTATCAAATGTTCGTCATCCCATTACCCACTAGTATCACCAAGAAAATTGAGTAAAAAATTAGGAGCTTTCCTTTAGTGAGGAAACTTAGAAAATAAGAAACTTCCAATGATAAAATGGGACCATCTTTGCAAACCATTAGAGAAGGGGGAACTAGGTAGTAAAAATTTGGCTTCTCAAAACCTAGCCCTGTGTAACACCCCACTCGAGAATCCAAGAGAAATTAACCTACTATGTTACAATGTTTTACTGAACATTTTTTTTGAAGTTTGTACAACATAAGATAACAATGTAGAAGCAATATACACATGCACATCAAGTACTCATAAAAAAATTACAAATATATTCTTCATTTCTCATGGTTTTCTTAATGTTGAGTCATGTTTAAGAAAGTTTTATTAATTAGTTTCAATGTTAAGTACAATGTCCATAGTCATAAATGAATAAAAAAATACTTAATCCCATAAGTAAATACATAAATACAATTGATATGATAAAGAACATCCATATAACAACATCCACTACACATGTCTTAGGGTATGTAATAATAAATACAATGATCTCAAAATACAATATACATGATATGTATATATACATCAACTGAATAGAAGTCTCCAGTATAAGAAACAAGCATGATAAAGATACAACTACGTCAACGAACATCCAACATATGCCAATATCAGGGGGACCCAAATGGTAAGAATTCACTACCTCTCAATCACGTGGTCACTTAATCATGCTCCCACTCCCACCATGCAAGGGAGACAATGTACAATGCACATATAAATATCAAATCATAAAATCAATCCTACGCAAGGAATCCTAATACCTAAATCTACCTCAAAGTTACATAAACTATTGATTATATATATATATATATATATATATATATATATATATATATATATATATATATATATATATATATATATATATATATATAATCAAAGTTGAAAGAACACTCATCAAATACCAACATCACATATCAAATACACATCAAAATACCAAATATAATAAAGTATCAAAATCAAAGAGATACAATCACTAAAAGAATACTAACTTTTGAATCAATGACAAATGTCAAAAGTACAATAACCAACGAATAAACAACAGTCATAAATAAGAGTAAATTACCAACAATAACTCCAACAATAAGAAAAACTCAATAAATACACCAACAAAAGGAACATCCACAAGTACACCACCAAAGGAAAATATATAAATCATGAAGCAGATTCAAGCTACATACTAGGGAGTGCCATCACATGATCAAACTACTTGAGTTACCCTAGAGTGGTCTCTCACTAGACCCCAAACCCTCAATGTGATATGTGCAGAACTAGAATACCATCTCATGAAAACATGAAAAACTATTCATACCTCTCACTAGGTATCATCCCATTCCCATCCTTAGCCTATACAAGCACTCAAGGCATGGGTCAGGAAAAATCTGTAACTTATCTTTTTAATGTCAATCTAAAGATTTTAATTACTATATTATCACTTATTACACAACTTATAATGAGTTACCCTGGCAACCACTTTGGGCCTCATCCCCCATTACAAGCCACTCTCATAGGATGCACCTAGAATACCTTCCCAAAAACTCACAAATCACAATTGTGTCACATACCACAAAAGCAATAATAAACAAATTTGGTTCCATGATAAGAAACTACAAATGCATTGATTCTTGAGACTCAAGTCATCATAAATAGTCATAAAGATAAATCGCATAAACACAAATCTCATTTTGAATCATAAAATACATCATGAAATCTAGTCAAATAATCATAAAAGAAATCTCAAAAGCCTCTAGTGCACATCCTACTTTGGCCAACTATACAAATCACATAAAATCATCACAAAATAAATATCATGAGACTAACCAAAATATAAGAAACACATAGTTTTCAACCATACGGTTTCATTCTATCATTTGTTGTGTTTACATTGAGCCATAAGGACGTGTTTAACAATAAAGTAACAATATACATGTTTACATCAATTATTTAGACTAATATACTTATTTAAATGTCAAATATTTCTATGCATATAAAATGTCATGCAATATTATTGTTAGTAAATAGATTTGTCCTTCACATAAATTACAAAATTTGACTCAATATGCCCAACAAGAAAGACAAAACATATTAAAAGTTGGACGAGTTATCATTAATTGATAACCCTCCTCTGAATTAAGAGGTTTTTCTCCCTCATGAAAAGATATTCAATGAATTAGATAATAGACTATGTCTTTGACCAGAAGACACAAAGGCTAAGCTAGCATTCATCCATAGACATGGATTAAACATGATTATCAGATATACAATTAAAGAATGAGAGAAAAACTAAATGATAGCATCAAGACCATTCATCAAGTCTTTCATAAAATGGAAGAAGTAAAAGGAACTAAATAGTCTATTTAGTAGATGATGAGTTTATGAACCAACTAATTCATAATCACATAAGTATTTGACGTAATAATGTAGAACTGTATTCAAAATAGGAAGAAAAGACTGCATAATCAATTTCAACTAGGAAATAAATACTCAGACCTCAAGATCTGACATAAATATATTCCTCTTTATTTTGAAAACATAACAAAATAAGCACAAGATTACTTGTACAATCAAATTGGAAAATGTCTCCATCCCTTTAGCAGCTATTGAACTTCTAACCTGGGAAGCATAACCCTTATTACATGCCAGTCTTCGCAATAAATAATATCTTTGGTCAGTTATGGAAATCGTTTCTTGGGAGTTAGAGCTAATCAATTCCTTTTGACCCTATGTTCACAATTATAAACATCTTGTTACAACTATGAGAATACAAGATTCCTATCTCATAGAAATATTTGACAAGTAGTTTATGTTCGATGACTCATCAAATTTCTTCATATTAAATTACCAACTCTCAAATTAACTTGTCAATTTCTAGAGCAAAGTGACCTTAGTTTATTTGATTTGAGAACATTTCCACTATCTGTTGCCACATGTCTTGTATTATGCATTAATTTGGAAACTCAAACTAGCTTTTCCATTATGATCTTAGATATCAAATATCGTGCATGTATTTGAGTATCTACGCTTGAGATAGGCACAATTTCTTCTCATGGGATTCAAACTACCAGTGCCAACTAATTTTGATTTTCATGTTTTATTAAACAGAAACATAGGCTCTTTTTTGATCTGCTTAGCACTTCCATTTACTTGGACAAACCAAATTTGACACATCCTATCAATCAACCAAAGCAACACTTTTGATTTGCGAATTAGAATCATTCAAAAATTTATGTTTAGCATTTTTGGTGATCTTTGCACATGAGCAGGTTGCTTCTCTATACCATCAGCCTTTTGTTATGCCATTTTTTATCATAGAATGCACTTTTGAAGTCAATCATGCTATGACATAACTGTGCTAACTATATTGACATTGTGTCAAACAGTTCTCATGCTTTCCTATGTGAACATGAGTAAGTTTGGGTTATCTGTCTCTCATTTTGGCTTGCTGCTTTTTAATTTCTTTCTCATGCATATGTGCTTCTTATCTTAACCATCATTTGAGAAAGACTCTTTTGCATTAAATCTGTCACCAATGCACAAATTTTGATTTCATCATCAGCTTTCATAAGTAGATCTTCAGCTCTGGTAAAGGTTTCATTCCTACTTCTATCTGACTTAACTGATGACAATGTCGATATTATTGCTGAAAGAACAACAATGCACTCGTGAATCTTCTTTTGACATCTACGACGAATACTGGCAAAGTCAAGCTGGGGTTTGGGTAGCATCTTTAAGTCACGAACCTCCCAATACCACAAGCATGATTTGGATTCATCTTCTAAAATATCAGCTATAGTGCTCAGAATTCCATACAAAGGGCGTTGCCCAATAAGCAACACTGGACTTTTCACAAATGCCAGGCTAATCTCCATTAAATTATCTATTCCAGTGGTTGTTGTAAAAATAGATTCGGATGCTCCACTTATCTTTGAGAAAGTCCCTAACTGTAAATGCAACTTGGGTTTTAACTTATGATGCTATTTATGATGTCACAAATAGAAAAGTTAGATTACCATAGGGCAATAACTGACAAAAGCATGCCAAAGTTTCTTTATCCATAGGGCCAAGAGTTGTGACACTTGAAGCTAAACAGAAAGGAAACTATTATTTTGGGAGTGATATATGGTGAGGATTCTTCAAATACGCAAAGAAAATACAAAGCAACTAGAATAATCCATTCCAACAATAAGGAATAACCTAAAAAAATCTCTTGGCAATAATAAGGGGGCAAGTGATTTAATTTTAAAGTGGACTGTTGAGCTTGAAGCTTGGAACACTGAACCACAAATTTGAACTATCTAAGTATTCGATCTATGAGCCACATATTTGAAAATGTCCATGTGCTTAGAACTTTGAACTTGAAGTTGAACTAATGCAAAGGTTCAACTTCAACTTCAACTTAATCATTGGATATTCTTCCATACAATTTGATTCAAGTTGGATTGTGATTGTTAAGAGATGATGGAGTGTATCACTTAAATGATGACTGAAACTTCAAGCCTTGAATTTGAACATGGAATCCAATCCATACATTTGAGTTGGTTAGTTGATTGTAATTTTTAGTGTTGAATTTGTGTCTCTAGGACTCAAAACCAATGAAATTACATTTTTGAATGTCTAAACTTATGAAACTTGAATCACTAAACCTGAATGTTTGGGTCTTGATTCTACAAACTCGAACTTGAAGTTGAACTCAAAAGTTCAAGTTCAACATACTCCCACAACACTATCTTCTTCATAAGTCATTGTCTATAAACCATCGTTAGCAATTAAAACCAACCAAAATTTCCTCTATGGAGCTAACTTGGATGTTTAGAATGGGGGTGTTAAAAGCATGGTAACAATTATCATGGTATTAATTTAAATAATTTTAAATAATAAATGACTTCTATTATTAGCTTAACTTTTAATATTATTTTTATTTTTAAAATCTTATTTTGACTTCAATTTAAGTCCAATATTAATATTTACTTTCCTTAATTTGTAATGCAACTACAAATAACTCAAACTTGAAATTATTATTATAACTAAATTATTTATAATTTCTCTCATAATACTAAATATTCTTAACTAGAAGATTACATATTGAACATCTCTTGGAAAATAGCAAAATCACACATATTTATTTATTAACTTCCCACTTGCATTGATAAATATATAATCACTTATGTGCAACTAATAGTTTAGCTAGATTTAAGAAATCATTAATACTAACATCCACTTTACAAATAAAATAGTAATATTTATTAAATTTTCAAAATTAATAAATAATATTTTTTCAAAAAATAATAATTTCTAAAATGTATATGTGTATATATATAATAAATTAGAAAATTAAATTATATATTTTTTTAAAAATAACAAGCATGTAATTATTTTCACACATCCACGATCTTTTGAAACATGTAAGCATAATATACTTAAGTTTCTATCTTGAATGTATCTATTTAAAAAAAATATTTTTAACTAATAATTATGTTAAATTTAGAGGCAAATATATGTTTTGTTTGATGATTCTTTATGACGGTTTCTATTGAAACTTTGAAATAATTTCTTTTAAACCCTAGCTGATAATAATCATTTTCCTCTAAAATATAATGTTGAATTTTTACTGGTTGCTCAGATCTATGTTTTCTAAATCAATTTTCAGTAGCATAATTCTACAATTTACATTTGATAGTGGTTTCCAAATAAAGCATGAAACAAATTATATTTCCTAATTGCTAATCAGAATTATTCTATATTTTTCATTCCATAAATTCCAACAAATAAATTTTAACAACATGACAAACACGAGGTAGACATATATTCTAAAATAATTACTAAAAAGGAGTTCTCAAACCTTACCTCAATCTGATAGCTGAAATTTTGGACAATCTAGTGAATACATGCAATCCAAATACTCTTAAATTTTCAATAATTCTTTAACCTCAATTTCCAAATTGCTCCCCCAAAACCTGTGTATGCTCAAATGACCAAAAAGCCTCTAATAAATAGCCCTAATCTTGCTTAGGGTTTCCTAACATCTAATTTACAAAAAATGAACTCACTTTTAATTAAATATTAAAATAAATTAAATTATTAATTATTTCATGCACACTTAATGCATCTTTCAATTAAAATATTCCTTTTTATTTTCCTTCTCCACTTAATTATATATGCAAAGTACATTTAAAAGTATAATTTATTATTTTAATTAATAGTAATGATTAAAGTCTATTATTTAAACACAACTCTAATTTAATCATTAGTATTAAATAATTACAACAAATGAATATCTTTTATATTTTCTTTTTATCCCACTTTAAAAATTATACGTTAATATTAAATCCTTTTAAATTAAAGCACTGCATAATTAATTAAATATCATCACATTTTAATATATTTCTTCTTAATCAAATAAATTCAATAATTATAATATTATAAGATTAATCCAAAAGTCATAATAAATTATTTACCAAGTAAGTCACATAGCCAAAACCACATAAAACCACATAAGAAAAATTGACCCAAGTCAAAGTCAAACAACACACGCAAAGAAAGACTTACGAGTTTAAAAAGGTTAGGTAGTTAGATACATGTACATATGCATATATATTTAAACTAACCAAACAATGGCAGGGAGTAGTACATTGTGTAGACCCCAAGTAGTAGGTGACTACGACTGCCTCCCCTAACCACATCAAACACACTAAATAGAAATACAAATCAGCACACACACCATACACATGCAAGTATGGAGTAAGTAGCACAAATAAATAATAGATACAAATAATATCATATTTCACTATAACAACTCATCATCATGAAGATACAATAATCATCATTTAAGGGCATATCATATGACATCATCAAGAAAATAATTACATTTACATATCGAAGTATTTGCATTCAAATATCACTTAACAGATAACATGTTTGTAGGAGATTCAAATAGAGCTTGATAGAGAATATACAATGATATCAAGAGGGGTGTGTATTACATCCGCCCCCCACCCTGCTTAAAATAAGCCTACTCCTAGAAGATGACTAATACTACTAAGATTTCTTATAATTCAAATGTATTACCTACTGTCATGCAAAAAGGTCAAACAGAAAATTAACACAATCAAGTTTACTAAAAATACATAACCAACCACTAAGCACATAGTTCTAGTTTAGGCATAAACTAAGAACCAAATTGATCAAAATACATTCACTTTTAACAATTACTTAAATGTGTTTAAATTTGTATTCAATAAGACATCCAAAATATATTATTGCCTTGAGAATCTCAGGCAAGCTCAGTTAATGCAACATTCATACAATCATAACTAGTGCAACATCTATGTAACATATGTAATGCTTTTCCTTTCTACATGTAGTCATAATGCAATCTCTTAGTATTCTCCCTTATATGTAGTATCAGAGGTCAATAACGGACATGATAGAAATAATACTTGTTACATAAAAGAGCCAACAATATCAAACATTCATACAGTCACCATAGAATTCAAAAGAAAACCCCAAATGGGTGAATATCAAGTTCAACAGTAAACAAAAGAGCATTGTAGTGAATTTGAATAGTAAATCAAGCATAACAATTATCACAATAGATGGCAAAAACAAAATTAGGGTGACTACTCTAGACATAATAAAATTCAAAACTTAAATGTTGGCCTATTGACATCACAAAAAAATCATCAATAACCACAAATATTTTTTTCTTAAAATCATGTCTCACATACCAAGGTGACTAGTGGTAGTCACACTCTAGGGAGTAGTTGCTTCACAACATCTAATGGTCTAGTATACTAGACGGGCTAGTAGAGAATGAACTTAAACCAAATGAATAGATAGACCATTAATGATTGTTACAATTATCTTTCATGCAGTTTTGAGCCCTATTTACTAAAAATCATGCATTATTTATCACAAATCTCAATAAGATCCAATCAATACACATGCGTTGAATCATCAACTAGAAATCAATGTCACATAACTAGGTGCAAAAACAAAAGAGTCTATCATACTAACTTAACTAAGAAGATAGTAAGTTAACAATTAGAGAAGACAAAATGTACAGTTATAACATAAGAGTTTAAAAGGTCAAGTGTTATGAATGCAAGTTTCATTTCAAGAGTTCTATCATTTACAATTTTGGTATCCAAACTATTTTTTCTAAGTTTTATGTTGATAATTATTGTTTTTTAATCTTGTTGCAAGTTTAACTACTTGTTATTGATGGCACACAATTGTTGGAAATGTAATGATGATCGAGTGTCTAAGAGGGGGGAGGGGAGATGAATCAGGAACCACTTCAAATTTCTTTCTCTTAATTTCACTTTATTAGATTATCTAATCTACTTGCATGCATGGAACATAAAGAAATAAGACTATCGATACCATAACACTTTGACACAATATTTTGGTAACCCCAGAATCCCTCCAAGGAGAAGATAAAATGGGGTGGGGATGACACCCATAATGCTTCACTACTACAGTACTAAAGTTGGCCTATTAAGGCTTACAATTGATCACTTCTGATGATCTACTCTATTAGGAGTATGAAGGACTACTAGTTCCACCTTGAAAAAGGATTTTACAATATAATGAAGTATTTTCCCTGTTAAGAGACTTAGCATATGACTGTTAAGTCCACCTGGTTAGAGGATTTGAGATTGATACATCTGTTAGGATGAATCATCAGGTTGATCTCTATTATGAAACTGTGTTTTTTGATGAAGATCCTTTGAATAATATATTAATCACCTGATTGTGATAGATGAGTCTTTTCTTTTCCTTTGTACTGCTTGATAGCCTCCTAATCAATCTGCTCTTCCATTATCCATATTTGCTTGTGATAATAAATGTAACTCCATGATATATCTTTGGATGAAAACAAAGTGTCTTCCTTATATATTGATCCAAATAGTAACTCTACATTATGTCAGCTATAATAGTAATTTAGTTGTTTAAAAACAATTATGAAGTTGGCTCAATATTGATACTTAGGTCCAATAGCTTACTTGGGTGATATGGAGACACTTGAGAAACACTGTCAACTCAGTTGTCTTTGACACTTGATTGACTCTAGATGCTTAGTTCATATTGATCACTCAGAAAACTCAGCTAGCTCGATTCACATTGCTCTGCTTGCTCAATTCTAATTTTGAAACTGGAATACTAAACTACTCGGTTTACGCAAGAGCTCAGTTAACACTCTTTTGTCTAGTAGCTCAGGCCATACTGACTTTTTATGATGACTACGTGTTTTGGCACTGATTGATAATATGACTTTCCATAGGGTCAATAATCTCCTCCTTTGGCATTAGTGACAAAAACACTTCTCATGCTCAAAATCTTCAATCAAAATCTTTTAGTCAAACTCCCCCTTTGTATGTGCTCTATTCTATAACTTGGTTTGAATTGAAAACTCTACAACTTGGTTTGAATTGAAAACTATGTTTTTGATTTTTCAAAATTTATTTTTGTTTAACTTCTTTTTACATGTCTTTTATACAATTCTTATGTCGTACATATTTCTTCCATTCTATATATATCTCCCCTTTATATATATATATATATATATATATATATATATATATATATATATATATATATATATTCCCCTTGTTTTTTGTTACAGATGCCAAAATTTACAAGGTTATGCCAAAATGAGATAGGAAATCAATATGAACCTTCATAATTAAAGACATGGTCTTATCCCATTTATCTTGTAATGCCTTTAAAGATGTGCAGATCTATCTAGAGCTTGGCTGATAACTCCATCACATTCTCTGCTATTGAAAGGTTTGTGTCTTTGACTAGTGCCTTTCAATGTTAAATTATCTTCTACATAATATCCATATGGGGAAGCATCGTGCTCTGAATGTCTATCAAGTTTTCCATTATTTTGGCCTCTTCTCTTAATAATTCTACTTGAAGATCTGTAAAAAATCTGACTTTCTCAAAATGAGTTGAACATGAACTTGGGTTAAGTGCCAACTGACTAGCACTAGCCTTCAAGTCCATATCAATATTAGCTAGTTTATCCTTTATTTCCTCTGTAAAGTTTTTTGTATTACTAAATTTCACAAATAAGGATACAACATTCTCCAATGTAGCAATAAGAGTGGATAACTCTACTTGGTCAATAACAATTTTCTGTGCTACATTTTCTAGCACTTTTCTTTCAAACTTCCTTTCAACCTTTTCAAGAAGTTTGTCCTAACCATTTTCATCTTCATTGAACTTATGTACAATTTCAATTATTTGTTTAATGATGGGGACCTTTTCATTTACCTCTATAGACAGTGTATCAAAAAAATGTCTTTAATATCCTCAAGGACTTTCCTTCTGTCCCTTTTTGCTCTTAGCATCTGCTGCTTGGCTCTTTTCTTTCAGAGTTCACTGAACATGTCCATTTGCTCGACAAAAATATTATATTGGGCCCAATATGGAAACACAATCTCTTCATCAAGTTCAATATCATTAATGATCTTTTCCTTTCCTTTGGCCTTGATAGTTGATGAAGGTATGGTTTCTTTCCCTTTGCCTCCATCACTCTTTTCTTTGATGCTTGATTGAAGCTTGTCTTCTTTATTTCCTTTTTTTATCGTATCCTCATCCTTGATAAGTTGTTGCTCGGTTGGGATTGCCCCTAGAGAAGTTAGAGCATGTTTCTTGGTTACTACTAGGGTGGATGATGGATTTTCTTTCTTTTCTTCACCACTTAGTTGAACTATGTTCAACTCTTTAGACTACAACTTGAGTGATGTCTTGTTTAACTTGGAGCTCAATGGAGTGGATGGAAGAGATGCCATGACCTCTATTGCAATTTTCTCAGGATCAGACTCTTCAATAGTTTGAACCTCTAGTAGATTTTCCTCTTCTTGTATATCAATTTTTTTTTTCCACAAATTGGATGTGGACTATACAACATCCTCGATTTTATTAGACAAAATCTAAAAAGCTTTGAATCTAGGAGTCTGTCTGTTTTCATGCTTTGAAAATGCCTCCTTTATTTCCTTCTTAGAGAGATTTTCATTAGTTTCTTCATAGTTTGTTCTCTAATGTCTTTCTCTATTTTGATTGCATTATACCAATGGTGAGAAACAACCTTTAGTAGGGCTTCGAGAGCTTTCCCTTTGAGTTCATTGGGGTCATACTTCTATTTTGCCATTTTCTCCACCAATGCATTTTCAATTTGTTTCTGCTCATCCTTGCTTCTGGTTTCATATTTGAGGTATTTTGCATTAGCCAAATGGTGAGAAACAACCTTTAGTAGGGCTTCAAGAGCTTTCCCTATGAGTTCATTGGGCTCATACTTCCATTTTTCTATTTTCTCCACCAATGCATTTTCAATCTGTTTCTGCTAATCCTTGCTTTTGGTTTCATATTTGAGGTATTTGAAGTTAGTCACACCACTTCCTTCCTTTACTAATTTCAACCTTTTTTTAGAAGTAGGTGGGGGCTTCTTCAGTGAGATGATTAGAGTCTTATCTTCATCTTCATCATCATTCAACCTCAATTTCCTTCTTGGCTTCCTAGGCTTGGTGGTAGTAATCATAAGAGTAGAAGACCTTGTTAATTTTCTTAATGGTGTCTTTTCCTTCTTCTTTGGAGGTTCCTCTGTCTCTTCTTCTTCATGATTAATTTCCTCTTCTTCTTCCTCTTCTATATCATCACCTTTTCCCTTGGTAAGCATGAGAGGGTATTAGATTTGGCAAATTTCTTCTCAAGGTTTTCTATCCTTTTCTTTCCTCTCTTCAAGATTTGACGACTCTGAATCTCAAGTGAGGTTCTAGTTTTGGCTTCTTCATAGGTTCTAAAATAAGTAGCCTTAGGATCCATTGGTTCATTGATAAGGGCTTCAATGATGTCTCTTGTTTCTTCAATGTTAACTTCATAACCCAATGGTCTCACCCATGCAATCTTAGGTTTGACTACTTGAGTATGAACTTTGTCACAGTCAACTAGGAAACAAATGTCTTTCTCATAATCATCAACCAATTATTTAGGGATCCTAAACCTATTTTTCATCTTCTTCTTGAAGTTCTCAAGATATGCATCCATGATGCCATCAAAATTCTCACCCACTTCATCAATGAAATCACTGATTTGATATAGCATAGGTGTGTCCTTCTTCCATACAACATTTCCTTAGGATGGAAAAATAAATTTGCACATAGAAAAATAAACACATTAGAAGAGAGCCAAACTTACATGAATTGTTCTTGGAAGCTTGGATGCTCTCCATGTTCTTACTCAACAAAATGTGTTGTAGCTCAGCAAGATAAAATGACAGGTTCTTCTTTACCACCTTGTATGCTAGGTTAACTACTTCACAAGGAACATTGTTGGGTTAGCTTGAACTGTAGATCTTGTAAGCTATGACATGAATTTTGAACTTGATTTCCATATCAGTAATGTTATTCAGCTTCATGCCTCTGCCATCCCATTCAGCTAGGGTTAGCTCAGATAGTTCTCCTCATTCTAGGGTTTTGGTTACCTTGGAATTTTCCATCATTAAGTAACTAGTAATTTGATGGATCATCTTCTTGGTGATTGTGACTAGTTGCTTGAGCCAGAAGGTCATGTCATGGACTTAGCTTAATATAAACCTGAGCTACTGTACTTGAGATTTCCTTGGCATATGAAGGATGTGGGTCAATCCCTTAACTTCCAGATGCTTGTGTTCAGGTTTCAATGCTCCATTCTCACACAATTCATTGTATGCCTGATCTAGCTCAAAGTTACCTAACTCTTGAATTGAATAGTTGTAAAATGTCCTTACATCATGAATTAGGAGTACCTTCAGAGGTATGACTAAGTGTGATCCTTTGAGATCCTTCTCTTTAGTGATTGCAAGGTATAATTTGAAGTTAGGTGCTTTGCAATTTTCATTCTTGACCAACATTTCAGAACCCTTGCTAACCTTTGTGCTCGATGAAGCCGCCATAATGCTTGGTTGATAAAGAAATCTAGATGGTAAACTTTCCTGTAGACTTAGCTCATCAACAAATTCACTCAAGATCACTCAGGGGGCTCGAAGAATGCTCTACATAGTTTGATCTCTAAATTTGCAATAAATAAAAATAAACCACTAATTTCTCCTTTTATCAGAATTTCAACTTTTAGGGCCTCATTAACACTGCATACTATAGTAGCTGAAATAAGCTTGGCTAAGTCTTCAAACTTGAATACATCGTGAAGCTCAATTAGAACTAGCTGCCAACCTAACTTCACTCGGTTAAGTCATACGACTCGGTTGAGTCATAGAACCTGACCTTTCTCAATTATGTCTGAGGAATAACTGGGTAAAGTTTGATAACTCAGTTGTAACTTCAAGACCTAACTCGGCTAAAACACGATTCTTCCATTTATCATAGTGCATATGATATGTTGATTTAGACTTTCTTGCTTGCTTGACTGGAACTAATGTAGGATCTTATTTTGTTCACGGCTCCAGTGGTCTCCTTGTATGCTTAATCAAAGGTGATTGAATCACCCAACTCATTCACTTGGGTTTCAATGACTTCAAAGTTTTGACTTGAGTTTTCTAGAGATTTCCTTACCCATTGTTGATTCGTTTAAGTCTTGATCTCATCAATCTTCATCTTGCCTTTATTTTCTTCATTAGTATTTATAGTAGCTCTGTTCATGTAGTTTCTTGCTAAATAACCATGTTCTTTGAATACATAGCATCTTTTGGTAAGATTTATTCGTCCGAAGTGAGTCTCATATATTTTGCTCCAATGTCTCCATATTCTCCAAATAGATAACATCTGTACCAAGTGTTGTAATCCGAACTGATAAATGCTCCTAGTCTTGGTCCAATGTTCCATTGCTTTGTTCTACACTATGAATATTTATGACCTTGCTTGTTGCATGTAAAGCACTTTCCTTCAAACTTTTGTTTGTCTTTACATTCACTTGTTCTATGACTAGGCTTATTGCAACTATAGCAATTTCCATTTAATTTTGACTTTCCATTACTCCAACATTGGTTTGATGAGTGTCCTATATTTCCACAATGGTTGCATGTAGGTTTCTTGTTCTTTTGAGCTCCTTGGTATGATGATTCTGCTCATTTAGTGTAACCCAATCTTATTTTTCCTTTGTGTTTCTTTTGAGATAGTTCAACGAACTGATTCATGCATTCTTGTGATCTCATCATTCTTTCATTGGTTTCTTTTCTTCTCTAAGATCATTCTCGAGTCTATCATTTTCTGTCCTTAAATTGACAACTTCTTGATTTGCACTATTAATCTGATTTATTATGTCTACCTGATGTAGTGATAGCTGGTGGATTTCATTGTCCTTTTCTTCTTGTCTGGTATTGATAATATTTTGTCTTCATCTCCCATCTCTTTATCATTTTTTTCTTTGTTCTTTTGTTCCATAACTTCACATATCCTGACTAAATGAATCTCTTATTCTCTTTTTAGTTTTTTGACTTGTTGTAGAATGAGGTTCCTTCTAAGTAGATCTTCTATAGCTACATTTGCTTCTTCTGAACTTCTTTCTTTGCAAATATCTTCAATTCTTTCTTTTGTGTATAGATTATCATTCATCTATACTACTAACTCTTTTCTTCTTTTTAGGGATTGAGAGAGTCAATTCTTTAGTTTCTTGATTTGTTCCATAGCCAGGTGTAGATCCAGTTTGTCATTCTCAATAACTTTCTCTAGCTTGTACACTTTCATTACTTATGATATTTGTTCTCAAGCTGTTAAACTTCTAATAAGAGAACCTTTCTCTAATACCAATTATTGGAAATGTAATGATGATCAAGTGACTAAGAGGTTGGGGGGGGGGGGGGGGGGGGGGGGTGGGTGGGTTGAATCGAGAACCACTTAAAACTTCTTTCTCTTAATCCCACTTTATTAGATTATCTAATCTACTAGCATGCATGAAACATAAAACAATAAGAATGACAATACCATAACACTTCGACACAATATTTTGGTAACCCAAAACCCTCCAAGGAGAAGGTAAAACCAGGGTGGGGATGTCACCCACAATGCTTCACTACTGCAGTAATAAAGTTGGCATGTTAAGGCTTACAATTTATCACTTTTGGTGATCTGCTCTATTAGGAGTATGAAGGACTACTAGGTCCATCTTGCAAAAGGATTTTACAATACAATGAAGTATTTTATCTGTTAAGAGACTTAGCATAAGACTGTTAAGTCCACCTGGTTAGAGGATTTGAGACTGATATACCTGCTAGGATGAATCAACAGGTTGATCTTTGTTATGCAACTTTGTTTGTTGATGAAGATCCTTTGAATAAGATATTGATCACCTGAATGTGGTAGACGAGTCTTTGCTTTTCCTTTGTACTAATTGATAACCTCCTAATCAATCTATTCTTCCATTATCCATGTTTTCTTGTTATAATAAATGTAACTCCATGATATATATTTGGATGAAAATAAAGTGTCTTCCTTATATATCGATCCAAATAGTAACTTTACATTAGGTTGTCTATAATATCAATTTGATAGTTTCAAAACAATTACCAAGTCAGCTCAATGCTAATATTCGGGTCCAATAGCTTACTTGAGTGATATGGAGACACTTGGGAAACACTGTCAACTTGGTTGTCTTTGGCACTCGGTTGACTCTAGATTCTCGGTTCACATTGATCACTCAACAAGCTCAACTAGCTCAGTTTACACTGCTCTGACTACTCAGTTCTCATTCTAAAAGTGGAATGCTAAACTACTCAGTTTACACTAGAGCTTAGTTGACAATGTTAACTCAGTTCATACATGAGCTTGGTTATTACTCTTTTGTCTAGTAGCTCAAGCTATACTGATTTCCCATGATGTGATAGGGTCAACAATATGCCCAAAGTTCCTAGTTTATAAACTCGAGCTCCGATACTAGATGTGATGCCTCGCTCAGGAACCCAAGAGAAATTAACCTGCTATGTGGGTGATCCCACAATAGTGGTTGCCACTTTAATGGCACAAAGAAATTCATGAAACGCTTGAAAAAATGCAACTTCCATTTTCCATATGTTCATGCGAACATATTCAGAATGTTCGCGCGAACACATAATACTATTATGTTCACGCGAACATATTTATGTAAAATAAGATACGTTCACACGAATATAATAGTATTATGTGTTCACACAAACATATTGAATTGGCAATTTATGGCATAAAAAGCCCATTTTTCATTTTCACTCCTCATTTTTATGGTGTGTAAATTTTGTTTTGGACATTGGAGTGAATGTATCAAAGTGGTTATCAAGTTGCATCACTTTTTGTTATTTTCCTCTAGATTCTTGTCTTTGCGCGATTTCAGGTATGTTTATATGCCATTATTTGAATGTTTTTAATATTTTTAATATTTTCATGTTAATTTAATATTTTTATTGCTTATCAATTTTAGTTAATTATATGAATTTTCCATTTATAATTTTTTTGTATTTGTTAATTATTTTTTAGTGTTATTAGACAATATTAGAAAAACTTTAGAAATTATTTTAAAAATATTAGTCTAGAATATAAGAAAAATATTAATTTAACATTAAGAAATAATTTTAGAAAAATTAGTGTTAAATTAGATAAATATTAGAAAATACATTAGAAAATATTAGAAAAGCATTACAAAATATTAAAAAACAATAGTCTAGAATATTAGAAAAACATTAGAAAATATTAAAAATGGTCAATCTAGAATATTTTTTTTGATGAATAGTCCTTTTCTATTAATAAAAATATACTAAGAATACAATTCACAAAAAAGGGGTCGGGGGATACAAGATCACCCTGCGAAAGAGTTCACACGGCCGAAGACAAACTTAAAAACATGGCCTCAACCAGAAACAACAACTATTCATAAAAAAAAAAAAAAACATACTAAGCATCCTCAAGCTGCCAAAGCAATGCCAGCCAAGGGAGGAGGATTATCTTTGTCAGGAAAACCCCATGCATCAGTAGGATTGTGGGGCAGGCTGGGAACATACCAACCATCATCAGTAGTAGTAGGATCAGTGGCAGTCTCCGCATCTTTAACCTCAGGTCGTAGAGGAGAAATTGCTAAGGCTAGGCGAGGATACTTTCTAGAATGCACCCACCGAGGACAGGAGGAGGTGTCAGGGACTAGCCAGAACCCCCACGGGGTGGGGAAGCAGAGCGGCGCCTCCATCTGCCATCACCACCACTAGGAGAGCGGTGGTGAGAAGCCTGGGAGCACGGTGTGTGTGAGTGGCAGCCTGAGGACTAGCACCGAGAATGGCGGCCACAAGGCATCGAGACATCAACGAAAGCATCAGGAGGCACTCTGGCAATAGTGTAGGGAGCATTGCCCCAATGATTTAACAACTCCTGTAGGTGAGCAACTTCTAGGGAAACCTTGTTAGTTTGCACTTGGATCTACATAATAACATTGTTACAAATGCATGCCTTAGTGTACATAGCAATGTTAACATCCAAAAAACTATGAGTGAACAGAAAAACATTCCTATCTTTCCACAAAGAAAACAAAATTTCCATCCTGAAGGTATGCCAAATCTGGGTGAACTTCTAAGGAATTTTGGGGGAATCACCCAGCAGGATCATGTGCCATGAAAATGGTTCGTGCCTAAAAGGCTTGAAAAAATCATGAATCTAGTGCCAATAATTTTGAGCATGCTTAGAAAACTAGAATATATGCAAAAAGGACTCTGGTTGACCACAAAAAGGGCATCTAGGATCAGGAATCCCAATGTACTTGAGTCGAGGCCCTAGGGGAAGACCTTGGAAGGCAAGGCACCAAGCAAAGTGGGCAATCTTGGGTGTTGTAATAGCACTCCAAATGGTGTCAAAAAAATTTGTCCATTGAGAAATCGAAGATTGCAAATGCCAGCGCTAGTTAAGCATGTCCACCATCAGAAGATGGGGCAAAAGCCATTTATACCCCATATGGGGCTTGTAATTGGAAAATGGAGTGTCAAGATACCACTTCCAATTATGTCACCAAGGATGGACAATCTGAATCCCCACTTTATGAACTAAGTGCACAGGGTTGGAAGATAGTAGGAGGTCAAAAGTTGGCCAATCTATACAGATAAGGCGGTACTAGACTTGCAAATCTTCCCATGACCTGAAACTCATGGTGACTCTTGAGAAGAGATCCTTAGGAGTTCAGATGCCACATTTGAAAAAACATAGAGCACTAGCACCTTGAGTCTTGGCGAGAGGAGTACCATGAACAAAAAATAGGGGAGACCACCAAATGTTCTGTTGATTCAAGGAAAGCCCATTACGAAACTCATCTCCAGCCCAACGAAACCAAGGCTTAATAGCTTTCCAGGATTTCTAAATGCTCTTAATAACAAATGAGCCCTATATGGCCATGGGTTCATGCATGATGAGAAGGGTTTGAAAACCAATCCCCTTCCACGCAGGCCTGTTAATAGGGAAGCTTGAAGAAATGCAGTGCCGAACCAGAATCTTCCAGGCTTCATCTCCAAAAATAGCTTGGATAATCCATTTAGCACAGAGAGCAAGGCCCTGTTTTTGAGTGGAGAGTAGACCAAGATCACTAGAATCTCTTGGGAGACAACAAAAATCCCAAGCAACTCTGTGAAAACCATGATGATCAGAACTAGAAGCCCAAAGAAAGTCTTGGAGCAAACATTCCAGCTTAAGATAGGAAGCTTTGGAGGGAGCCCAACAGGAAGAATAGTACACATGAGTGGCTGCCAAATCTTCGAACAAATCTGAAACTTACCAGTACAAAAAAGCAGCTTGGTGATCCAATATTCAAGCTTTTTACTAATCTTGGCAAGCACAACATTCCAAAGCTCCACAGGGGAAGCCTGGAAGGCAAAGGGAATGCCAAGAAAGTGGAAGATTTCCCAGTGAGAAACCCATTTCCATTGAAACTGGTTGAGCCAAGTTGGAGCTGGCAAGAATGATTGCCAATAGCAAAGCATCTAATGCCATTGAATGGTAGAGCCATAGGCTTGACAAAAGGTGTCCAGACAATTTAAAGAATTTTGGATGTTTTCTTCATCCTCAAGAAGAGTAAGAAAGGAATCATCAGCAAAATGACCATTGACTAACTGAGAGGAAGATCCAGGCAAGGAGATGCCACGAACTAGCCCTAAAGACACAAAATTAGCTAGCAAATAGACAAAACCTTTAGCAGCAAGGACATAAAGCGCTGGAGCTAAAGGTCAACCTTGCCTGATTGAACAAAAAAGTCCAAAAGCCTTAGATTGAAAATTATTGATGGTAATGCAAGCATTAGAATCACCAAAGAGCATCTCCATTGGCTGAAGGAAATTGGGACCAAAATCCAGAGCCTGAAGCATGGCCAAGATAAAGGGCCATTCAATGCGATCATAGGCTTTAGCAAAATCTATCTTTAAAAATATAGCCTACTGCTTGGACTTGCGAGCCCATTCCATACCTTCCCAAACAACAATGATCTTGTCAAGAATATATCTGGACTTGATGAAGCTAGTTTTCTCAGGCCACACAATTAAAGCCAACATGTGCTTGACTTTGAGAGAGAGTGCCTTCGCAATGATCTTATAAGACACATTCAGAAGGGTAATGGGCCTCCAATTGCATATGTCCTCAATATCACCAACTTTAGGTATGAATTTGATATTCCCTTTATTTATAATTGCTCCTAAGCTTTTAGAATGATATGCTTCGAGATAGACTTTGTGCAAATTAGGACCTATTTTCAAAAGAGGTGTTTGTAAAATTCACAAGGAAATCCATCACACTCAGGGGACTTGTCATCCACCATGGAGTAAATTGCCTCTTTAAGGTCATTGAGGGAAAGAAGTTGCTCACAGAAAGCATGTTGCACAATTGCTAGGCGGTTTGGAGTAATAGAGATACACATTTTGAGAGCTTCCTCTTGAGCAATCAAAGTTCCCTGTGAAGCAAAGATGTTCTCATAGTGATGAACGAAAGCTTGCAGGATGTCGGGGAGACTGGACAGAACAACCACTCCTTGTTTGATCTTTTTAATCCAAACATTGATATGACAGGCTTGGAGAGCCTAAAAGAAATCCTTCGAGGCCTTATTGCCAACCTCCAACTAGTGGAGATGGGCCTTGATTTGGGCTCCTCGAGCAGCATAGTTGTCAGCAATTTTCTTGTCATGGCGAAGCTTGGCAAGTTGAATTTGCAGATCCACATCAAAGGGGTTGAAGGTGAGAGCCTCAAAGGCTTTTTTGAGGGTAAGGGTGTTGGCCTCATAAGAATGTTTTCTGAATATAGCCAGCTGACGCCCATAGATGCATAGGAACCGAGCAGTTTTGGTAATGGCATCATTCCACCATTGAATCCATCCCCTTGGGGAATGTGGACATGGCTCCAAATTCCAGACACATTGGATGTGTGAGAGGGTGGAAGCATGCAACAAAATAGATGTGTTGAGGAAGAACTGAGAGTGGGCCACCTTGGGGACAGTAGTTTTCTAAGAAGTGACAAAAAATATGTGGAAGTGGTCAGATAACGTCAAATCTAGCAGGGGAATGATAGGCAAATCTCGATCCTCAAAAAAAGAGAAAAAAAGATTGCGTAGTGATCATAACATGATCAAGACATTTTAATATGTGGTCAGAGCCAGCTCAAAAGTTGGACCAAGTGTGCCAAACCCCACTATCCTTGCGGTGGTTGGTATTGGGATAAAAAAGGCCTAATTTATTGCGCATGTAATACCAGGTTGCCTTTCCCCTGCTGTCCAGCGAAAGGGCAGAATGTTGTCTTTGTCAGAGGCTACTTCAACCATATTAAAGTCCCCACACATAACCCAAGTAGTTGGAGGCAAATTTTTCTCTTAGCTAGGCCTAGAGCTGAGATCTTTCCACAACATCATTGGAAGCATAAACATTAATGACTCCAAAAGAATGATTGTTAATGGAAAGCAAAAGCCAAATAGTTCTATGCGTGGGGTCAGAACCATGTGAAATAATAGTAGAATGAAGGCGAGGTGACAGGAGGGTAACTATACCACCTCGGCCAGCTTTGTGTTGGGAAGAAACATCATGCCATCTTGCCAAATTATGCGGCATGCTAAAGCAAGCATGAAACCAAAAATTTTAACTTCTTGCAGGCAAAGAAAATCTAAATTACCAAGTCTATGACAGACATCCTGAACATAGTACTTTCTGGGGAAGTCTGTGAGACCTCGAACATTCCATGAAAGAAAGTTCATGAGAACTCTTCCATATCATCTTCATCCTCAAGAGAGGAGTAGCTATTCTGTAAGAAGGTAGAATCATGGTTGAAGTTAGTTGGAAAACCCTCTGGAGTTACAGCTTGACATTTCACCTTTGGTATCTCCACATGTCTAGGAGGACTGTGAGAATGCTAGATCACTGATGGTGCTATGGAAGAGGCAGCAAGAGGATTATACACCCCAACCAAGGCAGAAACCCTGGCAGCTGCCTTAATCCCCTGCGAGCCAGCAGGGTTTGAAACTAGCAAAATTCTGGGCACCATTCCTTTGTCTGCCACTTGCATCCCTACACTGGTTGGAGTTGACGTTCCTGTAGGGAAAGGAGGAACTGTAGTGACTGCAGCATAGGACCGCTTGGGGGGCAAGGGATTTGAGGGAGCCTTGCCCTTACACCCAATAGTAACCCATTCTTCCTTTTTCCCATTGACTTATTTGACAAGCACCTCTTTAGGCGTGGGCTTGACCCTAGGTGTAGCCAGAGGGCAGTCCTTGATCTTGTGTTCTGTAGATTGGCACCTATAACAAGCATTGGGGAGGTTCAAGTAAAGAACCTTTTGTGAGAAGGTTGTAGTCCCAATCTGAATTTTCACAAAATCCTTGAGATCCTTAGAAAGATCCACCTCTACACAAACGCGTCATTGCAGGCGGGCATTGAAAAAATTTTCAGGCTCCTTGGTGACAACTTTGCCAAGGGATTTGGCAATGGACTTAATGAAAGGCCAACAAGGCAAGGGTAAACCTAGGAACTCGACCCAAACAAGAACCCTAAGCTTTTTGTCATCCGAGGCTCTGAAGTCTCATGACCATTTTTGAAAAACAAGTAAGGAAGAATGCACAGACCATGGTCCATTGTTAAAGACTGTGTCTGCCTGTGAGGGGTTACCGAAGCAAAAAAAAAAAAAAAAAAAAATTTGGTAAGGTTTTGCACAGTGTCAAGGCGGACTCCATGAGGAGTCCAACTCTTGTTAACCCATTCTCGAAGCATAGCTTCAGGGGGAGTCCTACCCACAAAATAACCTATCAAGGTGTGTTGTTCTAACCAATCACATGCATCATCAAACTCTTGCAAAGGAAGGATAATGTCAAGATTACCTTGTGAAAAACTTTCGAGACAAACTTGCACGGACGTTTGTTCGGAGGAGGTGCCATGGCAATCCGAAGCAACAGTGTGAACACCAAAAATAACTAGTTCATCGTTGGCCAAAGCTATTATGACCTAGCCTAAAAAACTCCTGTAGTAAATGTGGTGTGACAAGTGAAGCTAACAAAGGGAAAGTTCAGACGAAAAGCTGTACACAAAAAATTGAAAGATCACATGAAGTTTAGAAACCCTAACAGAGCGAAAAATGACCATTCATTTCTTGTTCTTTTTAATCTAGAATATTAGAAAAATATTACTGTAACAAAATAAATTTAGAAAAATATTAGTCTTATTAGAAAAAAATTAGAAAACATTAGAAAAAACATTAGGAAATATTAGAAAAAAATTGGTCAAGAAAATTAGAAAATATTAGAAGAAAAATTACAAAGTATTAAAAGAAAAGTCTAGAATATTAGAAAAATATTAGAAATTATTTTAAAAAGTTTTAATCTAGAATATTAGAAAAATATTAGTCTTATTAGAAAAAACATTACAAAATATTAGAAAATATTAAAAAAATATTGGTCTAGAAAATTAGAAAATATTACAAAATCTTTTTTACTACAGAATATCAGAAATATTAGAAAAGCATTAGAAAATATTTTAATCTAGAATATTAGAAAAATAGTAATCTTATTAGAAAAAGCATTAGATTTTTTTAAAAAAAAAATCGGTAAATGGTCGAGGCCTTGAAATTTTATTATCATAAAAGAAAAAAGTACATCAGTTGTTCCCGTTCAAACGGGCACTCATAGGAAAGAACAGAGAAGAAAACCTCCAGTCTAGCCCAGGACAAGCATCCTATATTATTACATTTTAAAAGGGGCATACCCCAGTCATCAAATTACATAAAGCCAACTAACCAATATTTATACAAAGGATAAGGAATGCATCCCCATTAAATGACATAGTATCAATACAATTGGGTAAATCTTAGAAAAATGTCATAGGTACATCAATAAAGGTGTACCCTCTCCTTGATACCTCTCTTCTCCTCCTGATACTGATAGCCATCCTTTCTATATCTACTCCATAAACAAGGTTAGAGACATAAAATCCTTAAAATAATCAACCTATAATGTTAATGGATACCCTAATCTAAGGACAACTAAAGACAAGCTAAAGCATCTCTTAATTATATAGAAAGATAACTTAGAGGAAAGCAAACTATCCACAAAACTCTCTATACTTAGTCTAAGTTAATCAAGATCATCAAAACTAGCGAATAGAAACCTTATAATCTAAAATTGAGTTATACACTCTTCTATCTAAGGATAGCATCACAGTAGCTTGCTATTAAAATAGAAGATAAAGTAAAATTATCGAGATTAAGCATATCAAGCCAGAGCCCCATTGATGCTCCCGTATTGTGTTTAAGCCATCTAAACTTAATCTTACAAAATATAGCTAGCTCAAACAAGCGTATCAACTTACTCTTTAAAATGTCCCTTTAATGGTTTTGTATGATATTTCCAACCTCTAATCAGATCTTTAAGATCAAACAACTAATATCACAAAGATCCACCAAATTTCTCAAGAAACCCCAAATCGGGTATGCCAGAAATAGTGCCAAAAGCTTCACAGCTTCACCTATTATTAATAAATCTGAAAGTGGAAATTTATACAGAAATTTGAGCAGAATAACAGCCTATAAAATGACATTTTCAAATCTATATAACATGCACACAATAGCTCCCAAACGGAGGACAAAAACAATGCTCATCGGGCTCCCGAAAATAGCACAAAATAGCTTGGAATCACCACAAAAACTTAATAATCTATCATAGAAGTATAACAATATCCAAATACATATTTTCAGCTCTATTTTAACATTTAAAAGTCTGATATACAGCATCAACCCAAACTGATATGAAATACTCAACCGGAAACACCAAACTCTTACAAAAAATACACCCGAAAACTCACAAATCTGCACTGTTCAGCACAAAGGCAAACTCTGCATGAGCATGCACATGGAATGGCTTCAAACTCACATCCTTAGCCTTCCTAGAAACCTACAAACTCCCATTCTTGGGTCTCCTTGGAAACCTACAAACTCCCGTTCTTGGGTCTCCTTCTCCACAGGTTTGGCAGCCTCTGAAGAATAACAAAGAAATGAGCAAAAATCAAGTTCTGGAATGAGCCCAAAATGCCTCCAAAACCCTTAAAAGAGGGCATAAACTTAACTCACGTCCAAGATGGGTTAATAAAACATATTTTAATAATAATTTTCATTTATTAGTCCATTCACTTCCAAAGATTATCCCCTTTTGCTGAAACTTTGCCTTTTTGGGCCTGCCTGCCTTAGCAAAGATTATTATTTTTAATTATTTGAAAAGGGGACATGAAAAGTCCTCCCTTCCCAAATATTTCTTGTCCTCAAGCAATGGCTGAACAATAAACCAATTAATCCACTTGGATCCCAAATGTAGTCATGAACTATACTACTGCCAATTAACACAGGCTCCTGCAATATCCTTTGCAATATGACCAAGAGGAATCCATAATCAAACTAACAGTTACAGCTCAACCAAACTCCAAAATCACCACTTCCACGGTCAGAAACCCATGAGACACAAACTCTTAGAACATCAAAACCCAAGTAAAGTGGACAAATCAAACTACCAACACAGTAAATAACATCAACGCATCCCACTGGCCTATACGGAATGTACAATCCAACTCTGCAACAATGGTGAACGCTCTCGAATGAAACTATACCAAGTATGGAGAATCCACACACTGTACAACTCCTATAGTCAACACAACTCTGTAAATCATCGGCCACTATCTCATAACCATAACTCCCATGCACTGTTGATGGTGAAAAGACATTACAAGATAAAGAGTAAGAAATGGAACCCAAACCAAATTTTCCTGCCATCAACTCCTCAAAACAAGGATCAAATGCTAACTGATGTACATACCCTGCAATATAATGTTGATTAAAAAAACCAAACTCAGTCAATAGCTCACCATGAACAAGTGATACAACCCACTGTGACTAATCACTAGCTAAGTCAGGAGATGTCATAGCCAAAGGAGTACAATCAATAACAACACCCACTGAAGCAACACTCCCAAACTCCTGCTCTAAGTCACATATTATCAAGCTATCAACTGTAGAACCTATCACCATGTCATGCCCATCACAACTCTCATCTTGAGGCATCAAACTATCCCATAACTGATGATAAGCACTAGGAACCAAAGTACATCTCTGTATCATCATCTCATCAACATGGTCATCAAAGGTAAATTAATGAGCGTACCTCACAGTGTAATGCCGATAGAATGCGCCAATCTCAGTCAGTGGCTCAAACTATAATCCAGATGAAACTAACTACAATTGATCATTAACCATGTTGGAACTGACTACTATCTCCGAAGATATCACCAAGGGAGTAGTATTACTAGCAGGAACCATGCCAACTGTTGACTCACCAACATCACACATGATCTTTGATACATCTCTAGTCTCCGTGCCATCAGTACTAGAGGCCACCACCATGTCAGGCATACAAAAATTTGCTACAACACCCAACTCAACTGAGCCTGACTCTAGTGGGAATGAACCTGATATGCCAATGTTAGTATCAAGGATGGATGAATCCCCATCTCCACTGTCTCTGACAATCTCGGCCATGGACATCCTTGAATCACCAAACACCACAACTTGTGACTATTTAGAATCAGGTAAAGACTGTAGTTTCTCTAACTCCATGGTCACCTTAGCCAAATGAAACTATGACTCCTTGAAAGCCAACTGTGTACTCTCAAGAATCTCAGAAGTTACCTCAAGCTGCTAAGTAAGCTCATTCACCTCATCTTCCTTGGCCAACAATGCATCGTATGCTGTACTGCCCCACTCCATAAGATAATCTCTATCGGCTACCAACTGCATATAATCCTATCTCAAAATTTGGATAGCCTCCCATAAAGAGTGGAACTCTGTCAAGGAAAGATAACTACCTTCCTGCTCATCACTAGTAAGAGAACCCCATCCATAAACTGCTAACAACTGATGAGCAACACCGAAATGCTGGCAAGTGATAGCAATGTCTTGGTCACTAACTCTCAACTGATTAGACACATGATGGCACTGGCTTGACTGTCTCTTACAAACCTCCTCTGATGCACTGTCTAAAGGAGTATCCTCAAAGTTACTAGTCTCTAGAGTATTACCATCCATGTCCTGTGAATCAACTCTAAAGCTCATATCAACATACAGAGTATCAAAAACTATAGCACTGCTGTCCAAATCCTCTATACCCAAGGAAACTAAGTCTTCACAACTTCCCACTACATCCTCCTGCATGTCATCAATGCCAATATGATCTTGGGACTCATCTGTACACACTGCCAAATATGAAAGATCATCAACACATTCTAGCAAGTATGGTCGACTAGATATATGAAAAAAGCCCAACACCGGTGTATAAAAACTAATACCAACATTGAATAAGCTCCTGGCACAAGAAAAGACAACACCATGCAATCTACTAATCAAATCCACGATAGCACCCAAACAATCACTACTACCAAAAAGTGTTAAAGATTTCTAGTCAACTGAATCCCAAATGCCAATATAACAATCTCGAGTCCATATACGTAAACTATAATCAGCTGGTAACTCAAGAAAACTCCTCACTTGAGTAATATGACCAATACCAACTAACTCCACATACCTTTCATGATGAGATAATGAAGTCAAAATACTGTCTTTGTTCACTTTTAGCTGGCTGGACAAATCATGTGAAGTACTACCAGTCTCAACCTCATGTGTCGAAGCATCTAACTGTGCCTGATACTCTCTCTCAGAAAAGTCATGAATGCTCAATGTCTGCTCATCTCTACTAGGTATCTCACCATCATGCACAACAACATCCTCATAATCATCATCCTTGAGGTCAAATCTATCTATCACTCTTTGACTAAAATCATCAAATGTAGTTACCTGATCATGACCTTGAGTAGTCATTCCATGATACCACCAATCATAGGCTGCATCTTCCAAGTGTAGACTTGCAATTTGAACAACATCACTCTCCTTCATGGGGTTAAGTGTGAAGAAGGTTTGTAATTTTTGTAGCCATGCTCTAGCTGAAATTTTATTTGTTCCATCAAAAGTAGGTGCTATAAACTTGCTTATTTTATTTTTGAGCTCTCTTCCACTTATGTCATGCTCCCTTCTGAACTCTTTCTTGGGCATCAAAGTGTTCATCATATCCACATATTCTCTAAAAAGAACTAAACTGTGAAAGTCATCATCTAAACCATTGTAAGTAGCTCTTAATGCAATCAAGTTACTAGTAACCTCTTCCATGGGATTAAGGGCTGGATTTGGCACTGGTGGCTCATCTGCATGTAGAAAAATAGTTTTTGTTGATTGAGAGGGTGTGAGTTTTAGATTTCTTGACTCCTCTGAAGTGCTCCCTTTCTCATTAATAGATGCAACTCCTTGCAATTTTTATGTCAATATTCGCAAAGCCTCTCTAGCTTCTGCCAAACTATCCACTATTTGCTTCTGAGTATTTTGGATGTCTTGGAAGAATTTCTTTCCCATCTCATCTAGATTAGCCATACTTTTTTCCTTCCTTGGATTTTATACTTTTACTTTCAACTGGAGGTTTGATCAAAATTTCTTTATTCTTTTCTCACTGTAAATATCTCTTTCCTCTTTCACTTAGTTGCATGCAACCATAAATTTTGACATGCAGCTGATTAGAAGCAACATGTAACCACCAAATTCACCAAGAACTAACATGAAAATGATTAGAAGTAGAATGCAACCATAAATTTTGACATGCAGCTGATTAGAAGCAACATGAAACCATAAATTATGACATGCAAGATCTGGGTAGTTGTCAAAACTGACATGCAAGATCTGGGTAGTTGTCAAAACTGACATGCAAACTTCTACAAACCCTTAGGCTGGCAAGATCATGGCTCTGATACCACTAAAATGTCCCTTTACTGGTTTTTTATGATATTTCCAACCTCTAATCATATCTTTAAGATCAAACAACTAATATCACAAAGATCCACCAAATTTCTCAAGAAACCCCAAATCGGGTATGCCAGAAATAGTGCCAAAAGCTTCACAGCTTCACCTATTATGAATAAATCTGAAAGTGGACATTTTTATAGAAATTTGAGCAGAATAACAGCCTATAAAATGACATTTCTAGATCTGTATAACATGCACACAATAGCTCCCAAACGGAGGACAAAAACAATGCTCATCGGGCTCCCGAAAATAGCACAAAATAGCTCGGAATCACCACAAAAACTTAATAATCTATCACAGAAGTATAATAATATCCAAATAAACATTTTCAGCTCTATTTTAACATTTAAAAGTCTGATATACAGCATCAACCCAAACTGATATGAAATACTCAACCGGAAACACCAAACTCTTACAAAAAATACACCTGAAAACTCACAAATCTGCACTGTTCAGCACAAAGGCAAACTCTACATGAGCATGCACATGGAATGGCTTCAAACTCCCATCCTTAGCCTTCTTGAAAACCTAAAAATTCCCATTCTTGGGTCTTCCTAGAAACCTACAAACTCCCGTTCTTGGGTCTCCTTCTCCACAGGTTTGGCAGCCTCTGAAGAATAACAAAGAAATGAGCAAAAATAAGTTCTGGAATGAGCCCAAAATGCCTCCAAACCCCTTAAAAGAGGGCATAAACTTAACTCACGTCCAAGAGGGGTTAATAGAACATATTTTAATAATAATTTTCATTTATTAGTCCATTCACTTCCAAAGATTATCCCCTTTTGCTGAAACTTTGCCTTTTTGGGCCTGCCTGCCTTAGCAAAGATTATTATTTTTAATTATTTGAAAAGGGGACATGACACTCTTCAAGAAATCCTCTCACCTCAAAAAATTAATAAATGATTAATAAAAAATTCTGCCCTACAAACCAAGATTAATTAGTTCAGTTAGGAAATTTAAAAGACTTCCTACTCCCTACATCCCGAACCTGATGGACTAATCTACACTAGATAATAGAAGTAGTTAATAAGAAAGAATGAAGGCTCGATTGAGTTGTAGAATTCAACCGCATGGCTTAAAAAAAGACCCTCAAAATAATAATATTCACATGATTAAAGATGTCAAATTCTACTACTATCTACAAAATTAATACTGAAGTCCAAATATAACACCTCTTCAAACGAGTAAACAAGAGCTCTAAATAGAATTAAGGAAAATCAAGCATCTATATAATTACAATGAAATGTAAAAAGTATATTAAACCAACATCCAAAAATTTGGCCTAGTCTAACATCAAACATAAACATCATTTGCTAACCAATTCTCATAACAATTACACTTAACCAAAAACCCAACATAAAAAAGGAGGTTCATACCATAATATTTACCATTACTATATATATAACCATATAGCTAGTTTGCTTTACATTGTCTAGAAGAATTCATGGTATCTAATATCTATATGATAATAAAAAGCTACATACAACCTTCCAACTGTGTTCTACCATATGCATATACAATCATCTTCTGATACAAACCAAAACTGGGCACGAGGCTAAATCGAAAAAGCCAACCTTAGAAACATATAAACCGACTATTATAGACTATGAAATATACCTAAACATGTAAACATAGCTTATTTCTTGTATACAATAATAATATAAAAAATGTCATTAGGGTTCTTAGCCTAATAATTGGAGGGAAATTCAAAATCAAATTTTGCCCTAGTAGTCTTTTCCACATTCGGCATGCAGAAATCTAGGGCTTCTAGATCTTCAGAGGAAACCCCGAGCTGAATATAAACATTAATTGCTTTCAAACAATTGACTAACTAGTCTTTGCTTTTGTCCTCCACTATGCCCCTCCAACGAAGAAGGAACTGAATACTAGCCTCCATTTTGGGCCATTCCCTGTAAAATGCATAATTCTCTCAAACAATTAAGGACGGGCGGCAAAAAATGACCCTTAATTCTGGAGATCCTGGTGAGAATTCCATGTAATTTTCTAGTAGTGGGATCCTTAGTTTGTTGTCAATACTGCATACTTCTTGTTCTAGCCCTTTCCTCCATGTGGGGTCAAAGATGTTGCAACAGAGATGAATAGAGTCCTTAGAGTTTACTTTTTCCCTTGCCAAACATCCGATCAATGAACCAATAATGTCACTGTTGATTCTCCATGTAAATGAATAATCAAAGACCCCTTCCCTAATTTCTTTATTGACTACAATTCTTGCCATGTCATCCATAGGATTCAGTATCCGATTCCACCATTCTGATTTGACATTCCCACAAAACACCATTGTTTAGGATTCAATGGTATAGAATACATAAAAATTCGAATCCATATTCACCAGTCACAACTGGCCAGTGTACAAGGAAAATGACATCCATAAAATGACAGGAGAACTCTCTAGAACCCAGTCTAGCATGATCTCATTCATCTGACAATAGCCATCCTACTCATAGGGAAAATCCCAAAAGCTATATTTGAATACCCGTGACCTAGAGAACAAGTAACACTCGATGGAATGCCACCATTACTAATGATGGCTTAACTAGAGGGTACTAATGGGTTTATATCCATATCCCAATTCTATCAAAAAAGCATGTTAAATTTATACCAAAGGGGACTCTCTACAAACTAAGACCGAAACCTAACTAACAACCTAAGATTATAAGGTAAGAATGAATATATCAAGAGTATAAACCCATGGTGGGAAGAGGGAAGAGCCTAGGGCTAATCTCACTAGGACAAGGTAAATCATCATTATAAATCTAAAAATTTACCCCATCTGCTCTTTTTTTGGCTAAACCATCCACTTTCTGATTTCCTTCTCAAAAAATATGACATATTTGAACTTCCTCAAATTGATCTATAAGACCAAGAACTTTGCATAATTTTAAGTTCAAGACCCAATTGGGGGTAACACATTTCTTGATCGCATTTAGGATAATCTGTGAATCACCTTCAATGATGACCCTATTCAAACCTAATTCAAGACATAACTGCAACCCCTTGTCCAAAGCATCTAGCTCTACTAGGTTGTTAGAGGTAGGCATAATGGATGAGGATTTCTTAGCTACCCACTTACCTGCATCATTGTTGATGATACAACCTATTCCTACCACCCTAGGATTACCTCTTGTAGCCCTGTCAACATTAAGTTTGAACCATCCTTGGGGGGGCTGTGCCCATCTACACCTATTCCTTTGCTCCGTACTCTTCTTAAAGTAAACTAGGGGTGGATTAATCAAGTTTGACCAGTTCTTCTTCATTTTGCCATCCCAAATTGAGAAAGAACCTTCCTCTTTCATGAATTTTTTGAAGTGGGAATTCATCACCTCCACTATACAAGCCTCTATCTTTAATAGTAACTCATCTAATTTTAATTGAACTTCTTGAAAAATGCAACGATTTCTCTCCTTCCATTTCTCCCAAGCCACAATAGAGGGGCATAAATTCCAAAGTTTATCATATACTCCTTTACTCATGCCTGTAGGCTAGGCATTAAGGAGATTTGTGAAGGAGTCTGACATCAGAGAAGACCACCCTAACCTATTTTTAAGCTAGTCCTAGCAGGCCTGGGCAAAAGGGCATCTATATAGCAGATGATCCATGTCCTCATAGTTTTGTTTACATAACACACACCTTGAAGGACCTAAAATACCAAATTTAGCTAATATGTTAGCCATCAAGATTCTATTCTAGGAAGCTAACCATAAAAAGAAACCTGCCTTAGGAAGACAGGCTGAGTCCCAACAAAGTTTGAGGGGGACTTCAATTTTACTCCATGTATGAGAATGAATCAAAGCATGATATCCATTTTTCACACTATATCTTCCATCATTTGAGGCATCCCAAATAAGTTCATCTTCTCTTTCTGCTTGCTTAATCTTCCTAGCTGATAGTATCTTCTCATAAGCCTCACTGGATAGAGAGTCTAACCCCAACCCTTCCACAAATTTCCAAACCCATCGCTAGGTACCTTCCAAAGAAATCTTAGTCTTATAATTACCAACTTTATTCCCCCATAGAGAAACCAACTTCTCCTTGAGATCCCTAGGAAGGGGACTAGCCGAATTTGAGGGAAGGCCATCCCAATAATCATCCCAAAATAAGGCTTTGTCACCTAGGCCCACATCCCAAGTGAGAAAGTTGCTAATTAAAGGTTGACATCTTATCAGAAAATTCTAGCTTTCTGAACCTTTGCGTAAATTAATCATGCTAAATAGTGACAAAGGATCCTCTGGATTGAAGTATTTGTGGTAATATATCTTAGCCCACTTTTTCTCATGCTCTTTATATAGACACCAAATGAGTTTCACATCGAAAGCTTCATTTTGCCATTGCAGATTCTTAATCCCTAAACCCCCCAAATCCTTGGGTTTGCATATATTTTCCCATTTGATGAGTGCTAACTTTTTATCTTCATCACAATACTTCCTCAAAAAAAAATTGTATTTTGGCTTTGAATTTTAGTAGCGAACTCTCAGGGAGAGGCAAACAGGAAAGAGGGAAGGTTGGGATTGCAGAAAGGATTGAACTAATCTTAGTGATCTTTCCCACTTTAGACAACCATTTATCTTTCTAGCTTCCAATCCTCACATCCAGCTTGTCCAAGGTATTGTTCCAAATCTTACTTGATTTTGAGCCCTTCTCCAAGGCAATTCCTAGGTATTTGCATGGAAACTGACCTCTTCTATATCCCATAATTTTGCAGATACGATATTCCATCTTTGGTTTGGTATTTAGAAAATATATCTCCAATTTGGTTTGGTATTTAGAAAATATTAAAAAAACATTAGAAATATAAAAAAAATATTGGTCTAGAAAATTGGAAAATATTAGAAAATATTTTTAAAACATTATTATAGAATGTTAGAATTTATATTAGAAAAACATTACAAAATATTAAAAAAAAATGGCCTAAAATATTAGAAAAATATTTAAATATATATATATATATATTTTTAAATTTAGAATATTATGAAAATATTAGTATAACATTACGAAACAAATTTAGAAAAATATTAGTCATATTAGAACTCTAATTCTAGTTCTTAACCCTCACCCTAAACCAAACCCTAACTCTAACTAACTCAAACTCAAACTCAAACTTAAACCCTAACTCTAACCCTAATCTAACCCTAATTGAAACCCTAATCTAACCCCAACTCAAACTCAAACCCTAATTATAAAGTTGTAATTACGTAACAATAACCCTAATTTGCTAACCCAAACTTTAACTGTATGTGTACCCCTATTGTTAACCCTAGAACTCTAATTCTAATTCTTAACCCTAAACCTAGTCTAAACTCTAGCTCTAACTAACTATAACTCAAACTCAAATCTTAACTCAAACCCTAATCTAACCCAAGAACCGTAACCCTAACTTAAACCCTAATCTAACCCTAATCCTAATTCAAACCCTAATCTAATCCTAATTGAAAACCCAAACCCTAATCTAACCCTAATCTAACCCTAACTCAAACTCTAATCTAACACTAACCCTAACTAAAACCTTAATCCAACCCTAGAATCATAATCCTAATTGAACCATAACCCTAGAACTCAAACCCTAATCTAACCCTAAAACTGTAACCCTAATCTAACTCTAACCCTAAGTCAAACCCTAATCTAGTCCTAACTAAAAATGTAAACTCTAATCTAACCCTAACTCAAACTCTAACCCTAATCTAACCTTAACTCAAACTCAAACCCTAATCTAACACTAATCCTAATTGAAACCCTAATCTAACCTTAGAATTGAAACCCTAATCTAACCCTAGAATTATAACCCTAATCTAACCCTACCCCTAGAACTCAAACCCTAATCTAACCCTAACCCTAACCCTAACTCAAACCCTAATCTAATCCTAGAACTATAACCCTAATCTAACACTAACCCTAGAATTGAACTCGTAATCTAACCCTAGAATCGTAACCCTATAACAAAAACCCTAATCCTAAATCACCCTAATCTAACCCTAGCTAATATGATCTATCCTTGTTTCTTGGCCATGCATGATCATTATCCTAATAATGATAAGATACTTCTTTATTTTACATAAAAGTTGTACATTGAGTTTCCTATGGGGCTCAACGTCAACTACTTAGATATTTTGGATTATTACAGACAAGGGCATGGTCAGATCATAGATTATGACTAGTATCACAGTGCACAACGTCTGCCACCTCCAAATGTTAGACATTTCATTGGGTAGAGACTTCCTCTAGTGACTCCAACACTAGCTCCTATTGCTAATAGAGTTGTCATTGCTTCCCAAAGGGGAGCAATTGATAGTATTGGACACATTGCATCAACGACTTCTAGTATCACATCTGACTCTCTTGGTCACTATATTCACACTCGACAGAGTTGTCTAGGTTGACCATCTTCAGAGGTATCAAGTAGCACTTCAAGCACCTCCCTTGATGAGGCATATAGAGTTTTTGGACTACCAGTACCAGGTGATGCTCGTGGTCTTTGTGGAAAACACACACATATTCTAGCGATGTATTTTTTGGAGGACATGTTGTAGGATATTAGTTATATTTTTGATACACAGGGGATACCAGTTCACTAAATGATGGACACCATTAGAATGCATCAGAGCCCCATAGTTCCATAGGCATAGACCATACTAATGACAGTCGCCACATAGCATAGCTCATAACATTCTACACCAAGCTCACGAGTTGGAGATGTCAAGATCATAGTTGAGGGACTCGATGATTTTGGTGAGCAGTTACGAGGGCTATCTAAGATCGATACTAGTTAGAGCATGGGATTTTCATTGTACATGGAATTTTATTCCAATCCAACACTGATCCTACACTATTACCCAGCTAGTTACACATGCCACTTCACTCATCATTACTAGCAATTGGAGATTGTGGCACTGAGGGTGCTTAAGGAGATTGTGGCACTAAGCATGGTTTAGTAGGTGTTAGAGTTTTAGGAGATGATGCTATTGTATTAGGATGAGATGTTGACACTAGAGGCGCATTAATAGATGATATGATGGAGTTTGATGATCATCCTCTAGCTCCTGAGACCCAGGTACATATATATAATATTTTTAAATTTAAATATATGAAATTTAAAAATAGTTTAGATAGATATTAAAAAGTTATAATAAATCGTGCAGGCATAGGTTGCTGAGCACATTTTTACATCTAGTGTTGGGTCAAGGCATATAAGTCAAAGAGAGGATTCTACTAAGACACTCAGTAGTGCTGAGGTACAAGTTTTAAATAGTTTGTAGAGTTATTTATGTTTCAAACTATATGTACTTGTATTCATGTACACATGTATATATATGTTTAGATAGTTCTAATGTATATATATTTGTTGGGCTTGGTTGTTGCGCATTGGCCACAAGATGTACAAGAGACTCGATCAAAGGGTTGTTATGTTCGTATGCATCTTGAGGGGTCACTCCAGTAGTAGTAGATTTGTATATATTTTGATGCATTTATACATTGGAGACTTTGTATACATGTTTACCTATTATAGAGACTTACATACATGTGTATTTCAGTACTTCGATGACATGTACATTTCACTATTTATTCGACTATTTAGTACTTTAGTAGTTGGATGACATGTATTTGACTATTTATATTTTACATATACATGTTTATTCGAGACTTACAGTTTGTATACATGCATTTCTCTTTGTGTGTGTGTGTGTGTATGATCTAGATGTTCATTCTTGAGACATATGTACATGTATATTTTTGTATTTTAGTATAACATTCTTCATGAATTAGATTATAGATTTTAAACTTTAGATTTGTTTGTGATCATTATAAAATAATCAAATTAAGTTCTTTTTACCTACTTCAATAGTTAAATATGAAGAAGTTCCAAATTGACCTATGAACCTAATTTATAATTCAGAAAAATAATAATAATATCTAGGGTGATTAAATTGAATTCTTTACTTTTTTTATAATTACATCTCATTAATGTTGTATTGTTATCATCACTAGCTTATGTTCAAATTGTGTGCCCATTTTATCTAAGTGATTCAATTATTTTTCATGCCAATTGTATTAAAATAGGTTCTTAAAACTACTAAATTAACCCAAATGAATTAGATTATATATTTAAAACATTATATTTAGTTGTAATCATTATAAAATAATCAATTAGTAGGATTGAAGATAAATATTTGTTAAATTAGTTAGTAGGACTAAAGATACATATTTGTTTTATGTGGATAACAATATGCTAGTAGGTAAGCCAATACATTATTTTAAAAAACTTATACAAAATATAATGTTCTTAAAAACCTTCATCCATGGTAATTAATATTATTAAAATGTATATATTTAAAGGTTTTGAAATTTGATATATCAAGGTAAACAACTTTAAATTGATTCAAATTATTATAAAATATAATATCTATTTAAGATAATATTATTAAATTAATATAACATTCATCCCTTCTAACTATTAAATCAATTAGTAGGACTAAAGATACATATTTGTTTTATGTGGATAAAAATATGGTAGTAGGTAAGCCAATACATTATTTTAATTTTTTTTTGCAAAATATAATATTCTTAAAAACCTTCATCCATGGTAATTAATATTATTAAAATGCATACATTTAAAGATCCCAAAATTTGATATATCAAGGCAAACAACTTTAAATTAATTCAAATTATTATAAAATAAATCTTAAGAAGAACTAATATCTAGTTAAGACAATATTATTAAATCAATATAACATTCATCCCTTCTAATTGTCTACATTTAAAGGTCTTAAATTAAGTTAGATAATCTCAAAGGCTAGTTCAAACATGATGTACACTAATAACATGTAATATATTCTCATGATCTTTACTGTCTAGTCTCCACTTGCGATGTACACGATTAAATTTGATTGGATGTAGACAAGGCCCAATAGCTACAACCAAGTGGCTCTATTGTAAAACCTTGTTGTTAGGTTGATAATCAACAAAGTGTATTCCATGTTGGATTATTTTGTCTTGCTTGACATATCTTCCTTGTATCACAACCAAACCTAAACCAAAAATTTAAATATTTTAAATTTTGATAGATATAAAATTACCTAGATATATATAAATTCATATATCTATGTGCACATGTATGTATAATACCTATGGGGGACACCATTTCATCAATTTCTTTAGGATCATATAACTTTTTCCTCTTTGCAATACATCACAATATATAATAACTGACACCTTCATGATTTCCAAGCTCAACAATCACTGCAAAGACATCTCCTATAGAACAAGTATACATACATGTACAGTATATAAGACAACTCATTGATAATTAAATAACAAGTTGAGATTAATTGGCAAGTTGAGATAAATTTTTATGATACTTACCTACTTTTACCAATCTAGAGATATGATTATAATCATAAAAAACCAATGGAGTATCATCAAAATTTTCATCATCTTTATCAAATGTATCGGTAACATCAAGTGGTACCGAAATCCATGCACCTGTATATCCACATGTTTGATTGATACATTCTTGATAGTCTTCATCAATGCAACTATCACAAAAACATCAGTATTCTCTTATCTTCAATGTCCAATTGTGATTATCTGTACTCATGACTGAATGTAAGGAATGTGTCTTTTCTATCCTCTTGCAACCATACATATTTTTTCTATTAACACTTGAAAGTTCATTACATTGAAAATATGGACAAATTAAATTTAAACTTTAACGAATCAAGATAAAACTTTAAAATGAAATTTTAAAACTTAATTGCATAAAATTTAAACAAGTGTACACATCCATACTTGTTATCTCCCAAAGAACTCTATATGGTACTTTTTGACTCGTTCTTGATGATGTCCCAACCTCATCTAATACAAAATATGTCTTACACCATTTAACAACATCATGTGCATCATTTATATGAAATCCCTAATAATTCATTTGATACTTTCGTAGAGCACATTTGATGCAAGCTCCAATACCATCATGTTCACCTTTTCCATGTCCACTCTCGAAGAAATTCCATGTGTTTTATATTCTCATTATGATGATACCTACATAATGCATAAAATGGTCTAGATGATTTGAATTGTGCAACACATCCATTAGACCAAACATAATGTTTATCAACAATTATTCTCTTTCTTTCAAATAAGAAAAGAACACATTGAAGCAATGTTCTACATAGTGAATGCCATGTTCTTTATCATCACTTATATAGAAGTGATATTCCTTTTTAATGACTTATGCTTCAGGTGTACTTTGAACACCATCCAAATCTAAGTGTGCATGCCTATAAAAAACATGTACCATAATAGTGACCTACTTAGAAAAGACATAATCTAATTGAATTGCTTTTTGATGAACAAATGAATATTTCTCTACAAAATCAATGACTGATACAATCATTCCAAGTGGGATATTATCTTTCAAAGTTTGAAATTGTTGTGCTCACCACTTTGCAAAAAATGTGTGATGAATATAAGGTTGAATCAAATTCTTAAATCTGTCCATAAATGTTACAATAAGTAACTCCTCTTCAACATATTCCAACATTTTTGTCTCTTTCCCCAACTTTGTTTCATTCTTCACATACTTGTAACTTTCACAATTCAACTTTTTTGTTACATCAATATTTTCAATTTTCAAAGGAAATAGAGTCAATCCACCACATGTTTCACATAATTCTTTGATGCAATTTATTTGACTAGCTGGATCATTTATTTTGTCACATAGAATGGATGATATAAACTCACTTCTCCTACTAGAAGGAGCAACATGAAAACCATATGTGTCTTCTAGAAACTTTCAAAATACTTGATAGTGGAGATCAAACTCAATATGATGACAACAACTGTAAGGAAACTTGGCAATAAAGAATATAACCATTTCCACATAACCCATAATAGATCTGAAATAAACATGAAATTAAAATCCACATGCAAGAGAATAGACAACATACCCATAAAATGTGACACAAGATATACCCTGGGAAACCCTCATTGAGGGAAAAACCCAGCCTCCAAAAGCATCCATCATCATGTATTATTCAGCAAAAATACCATTGCCATACAACCATGGAAGCCTTCATGGCCATAGCCACAACCGAGCAAACTATGTGAACAAGCATGAATCCACACATCCCATGCCATGCTTTCAACCTTCACAAATGCTCCCTTGGCTAACCTGTCAAGCCTTGTCCCGCTCGACTCTTGCCTTTTGTCTTCTCCTTGTCACTCTCTCTCTCTCTCTTTCTTGTCTACAACAACTACCCTTGTGGCTACTTATATAGTAGCAAGTCCCACAAAACCACCAAGTGGTATTACATAAACCATGTGCTACCTAACCCATTGACCCCACATTTAATATTGGGCATTTAATTCTTTTCCCCAATATTAAATAATTACATGAAATATTATCACAATGTTACAATACAACTCATCAATTATATCCCATGGGAATCTTTACATGTTGCACGTCCATCTAGGTACAACAATACATAATAAAATATAATAATAAAATAACAATATTATGCAATGTGTGCAACACCCATTATCTCAACAACAACATGTTTCAAACACTTTGTTTGACCTCACAAAGTATGGCTTCAATCTTTCACACAACATTTTCCTAATTTTTACATTAGAATGTTCACTACAAAATGACACATATAATTCATGTTGTGTTGTGTACAACCAATTTTTTCTATGATGTTCATATTGATCAGATGCAATCCTATGCTTGATAACATCTCTGTTATTTGATGAAGGATGAGTGTTATCAATCCAAAAGGATATGACTAAATTTTTGAATCCCTCATCAATCCTATCAGAACAAGGTGCTCTACACATGATTGCCCAATTTCCTTCCATAGTACTGTCATCTAGAATTAATCTTCTCTTAACATATTCTCTCATTGTTTTCCCACTAAAACCCATTTCAGAAAAAATTGAAGATATTTGTCTATTTTGAGTCATATTCTTATTTAAAATAGACTTCAACATCACTTTTCTTGCCATGGATTTATCTTTAGTTCGAGATTGATTTCTTATGTTTCTCAAACCTTGTTTAACATTTTCAATCACATCAGTTTGCATATTAGAAAATCTTCTCTTCTTTGATGTTGTGTCTACACCTAACAATTTCAATGCCTCTTGCAACTTCTTTTATGTAAGCAAAATTGAAAGCAACCGAGCTTGTTCAAGGGTTTCAATGTTATCAAATTAATTTATTAATTCTCGTCTTCTTATTCATTGACCTTTTCTTAGATAGACTTAAGGGTTGAACAATAGATGTAAGTGTTCTCAATTTATCCACATCCATTTTAAGTAAATGATCTAATTTTTTATGAGAAATTCCATTCTTTATAGATTGGGCAATATTTATGAGTTCATCCATACTAGTTCCTACACTTGATTCTAACCCTTCTCTGACTTCTATTATTGGAATTTATAAAGGGAGCGATCTTGAGCCTTCTCCAACATTCATTGTTTGAGATTCTATAGGGAAAGATTATGACCATTCTTTGACTTCTGTTACTTGAACTTCTATAGGGATTGATCTTGAACTTTCTTTAACATTCATTGTTTGAGATTCTGTAGAGAGCAATCTTCACCCTTCTCCTATACACTCTTCTTCTACTTCTGTTGAGCCTCCTTCAACATTTTCTTCACCTTCACCTTGTTGATTGTCTGCAACAAGTTTATAAATAAATCAAATTAGATAAAAAATAAGATTGATACATAATTAAATTCAAGACCATACATACATACATACATACATACATACATACATACATATATATATATATATATATATATATATATATACTTACAAACATTGTTTAATTTGATGATAAGGTGCCAAAGTTTTCTAAAGATTTCTTTGTTCTGCTTCATGAGATCTCTTCCTTGCATGTTGGCTTTGTCTTCCTTTCTTGTTTCCCATCAAAAAATCAAAAAAAAAAAAAAAAAAAAAATTGTTGCCTTCAAAAGTTCAGAGTAACTTTATAAAATTTGGCTTCACTTTCAAACTTTTGTCCTCACTATGCAGGTGACATTGGCATTTTTTTAAAAACATGTTCGAGCAAACATAATATTTTTTATATGTTTGCGCGAACCCATTAAATTAATTTTTTGGCAACCAAAATGTTTTGGCTTCTATTTTTACACAAACACGCTAAATATGTTCATGCAAACACATGTTTTTGAAAATTTTGGGGCTATTTTCTTAATAAATAATTGAAATTGGCTATTCTGACCCCCAAAATTGAGATCAAATGATCTCCTATTGTGAAATAAAAAATTTCCAATTTGTGTTGCTCAAAGAAAGCTTTCCAAAGACTATAATTGTAATATATATTATATTCATTAAGACTTTCAAATATGAGTTTAACTCACTATAGGTTGATTAACGATTGAACATCAACTGACTTCAACACTTTTGGAAAATTTGTAAATTAGGTCAATTTTTTTTCAAAAAATAACTAGGAAATATGTTACTGAGATAGCTTTATATTGAAAAAATAAAATTTGATTTATGATAAATTATGTTCAAGTTATCCTTGTCAAAATGAACGTACGTTTGAATTACAATTGATGTCACTTCAAAACTTCATAAACTGGATAATATTCAACCAAATTGAATCAAACCAAATGAATCCTCTAGATATTGATGTTACAAATCCAACATCGAAAGAATTACCCCATTATCATTTCTAGAAAAAAAGTTATGCTTGTCAAGTGGACTATCACTCTTTAAAATTTGTGATTTTCATATGTACCACTTTTCGAAGGAGAAGAAAAATTGACTTAAATAATTTATTTTAAAAAATTTAAAAATATGATTAGAAAGTAGGAACAAAGTACTAGAAATCACTAGTTTATGTCATCTTTAAATTATTCATAGTTTTAGAGATATAGTCACCCAAATGCGAGGTTTGTTTCAAAAATATTGATTTCAGTGTCAAAATTGGTCAAAAAGTGGCACCCACTATTGTGGGATCACCCATGTTACAATATTTTACCAAACAATTTTAAAAACATTTTTACAACATAAGATAGCAATATGGAAGCAATATACACATAAACATCAAGTACTCATAAGAAATTACAAATATAGTCTCCATTTCTCAAGAGTTTCTTCACGTTCAATCACGTTTAAGAAAGTTTTATTAATTAGTTTTAGTCTTAAGCACAATATCAAAAAAAAATAAAAATGAAAAATACATAATCCCATAAGTAAATACATAAATGCAATTGATATGATAAAGAACATCCACATAACAACATCTACTACACATGTTGTAGGATATGTAATAATAAATATAAGTACATCAAAATATAGTGCTACATCTTGTAGGATCTCAAAGTACAAGATATGTGATACATATAGACATCAATTAAATAGAAGTCTCTAAGGTAAGAAATAAGAATGATAAATAATATACAACCGCATCAACGAACATCCAAAATTTGCCAATCTGAGGTGAACCCAAATGGTAACAAGTCACTAACTCCTGACCACATGGTCACCTAATCAAGCTCCCACTTCCATCGTATAGAGGAGATAATGTAGAATCAACATATGGATGTCAAATAATAAAATCAATCCTAGGCAAGAAATTGTAATAGTCAAATCTACCTCAAGGGTACATAAACTATTGATAAAGAAAGATAGTCAAAGTTCAAAGAACACTCATCCAATACCAACATCACATACCAAGTCAAAATCTAGATACCAAATATAATAAAGTATCAAAATCAAAGAAATATAATCACTAAAATGATACTAACTTTGAATCAATGCCAAATGTCAAAAGTAAAATAACCAACAAATAAATAAATTTCATAAATGAGATTAAATTACCAATGTAATAACTCCAATAATAAGAACAACTCAAAAAAAATACACCAACAAAAGGAACATCCACAAGTACACCACCAAAGGCAAATATACAAATAATGAAGGAGACTCAGGATACATACTAGGCAGTTTCATCACATGGTCAATCTACTTGAGTTACCTTGGACTAGTCTCTTACTAAACCTTGACCCTCAAGCATTGAGTTACCCTAGATTGGTCACTCTAGACCCCAGACCCTCAACGTGACACATGCGGAACTAAAATACCCTCTCATGAAGATGAGGAAAACTAGTCATACCTCTCACTAGGTATCATCCCATTCCCATCCTTATCGTATACACGCACTTGTAATGTTCTTGCTAATTAGAGTTAGATTGGAACATTATTACCTACAAAAATAGATATTAGATTTGAATATCAACAAGTTTAAATATATTATGATAGCCATAGTTTTTGCCATTACCTCATTCTTATCTAGCCATTTATACAGGGTTACTCATCTCTCGCACTGACACAATAGCCATTTATACAAGGATCTCACTTCCTGCACTGACACTATAATATTCATTACTCATCTACCCATTTATACATGGGATATAGCTACTTCTCACACTAGCACCATAAGCCATTTATACAAGAGGACACATCTCCAGCACTGGAACTATAAGATTTCATCAATCCCATCTTAGCCATTTATATAAAGATGACTCTTGACTCTATACTGGCATGAAGCCATTTATATAGGTGATCAATGTCCTTATACTGGCACTATGGGTTCTTAATTCATTTCATGAAAAATGCATAAACCAATTAATTATTTAATTTATATTTCTAAATACCACTTAAAACTAAATTATAATATCTTTTAATAATAAATAAATAAATAAATAAATAAATAAATAAATAAATAAATAAATAAATAAATAAATAAATAAATATTCTCATTTGATGTAAATGGAGACATAACAATACATATCCTTAATTATTTAATGTGTACTCATGATGCAATAGGAGTGTCCATTACCTTAATACACCTTTCCTTATGTGTTATGATCAATGTCATATAAAGGGGGCCACTCATATAACCATGTACTTGCCTCTGCCGTAGACCGTACCACTTCCTTCACTGTAACTTCATACTTTGCGATGATTGCAATGCAGTCCTTCCCATATCACAATGCTAATGGCATCCTTCATAGTCCTTCCTCTTTTTTTTTGACGTGTCCAGCTCCCTCCGATGCCTATTAATATGTGGTGGTGCCACCTCGCGACGCCTTGTCTAAGGGTTGTGAGTATATATTGTGTATTCATCTAAATCTACATTTAATTTATAGTTAGTTCAATAATTACTTTATTTAATCTTTTAATGACTAATATCATTTTCTATTAATACATCAATGTACTAGGATTTCTTATGTTTTCCTTATAATACATATCATTTTAATAATATAAATACATCTAATATTGTTATTAATTTCTATAGGAAATCAAAATAATGTTTAGTATATATATTTGTTTACATTTAAAGTAATGGATGTTTCATAAGTTTATAGATGTTGCATGTCAATAGGTGGTTATTACAATCTGTCCCTCTCGAATTTTCTTGTCCTCAAGCAAAAAATACTTTCTTAATATTACATTCTATTGAGTGATTTGAAAGGGGTTATCCCCATCTTCTTGAGTGATGACTACTAACATTACATGTTCATGTTCATCAATTCTTGTCATTTTGTTTGGACTTTTATCATCATATGTTATTGTATTCATTCTCCCTTGTTTACATCGACGACCATGCTTCCAAGGTTCATTGCACCTAAAACATAGTTTTTTTTCTTTGAACTCTTCCATTTTAGGACATCTATGATCTTTATTCCATGATTCCCTATAGTAGTAACATGACTTCCCTTGATGACTATCTTTCATCCCTTTATTTTGATATGATGTTATAGGTGTGGAGTTCTTTGGCTTCTCCTTATATGTGTTAGACTCAATTTTCTTGGCTTTCCTGATGGCTTCTTCAAGGTTTTGAGGCTCAAAGGGTTTCACTTGCTCTTTAATGAAATCTTTAAGTCCTTCTATGAATATGTATGTGAGTTGTCCTCGAAATAGATTTGGAACCATTATAGAAAGATCTTGAAATTGATTTTGCATATTCTTCCACTAACCCTGATTGTTTAAGGCGAGTTAGTTGTTGGAAGTACCATTCAGGATCCCTTAGATCAAACCTACTCATCAATCTTTGAGTGAATTCACTATAGGAGGTGATTTTTTTGAGCCCCAAGGAAATTTGGCCATAGTGCCACCATTTGTGGGTTGCTCCTCTTAAATGAAGTATGGCAAACTTTATGACACCTTATTTTGCTATAGGACTATAGGATAGATATGTATCTAACTTTGGACCCATGATTGAGTAGTTTCTTCTCATGATCCATTAAAACATTGTAATTTTACCTTATTTACCTTTTTTTGAAGGTCTTCATCTACATGATGTTTCTTTCTATTTTCCATGAGTTTAGATTCATAATATTCTTTAAAGGGAATAAGTTTTTGAAGATTGGGATCCAAGCTGGCATACATTTGTGCAATTTCTTCTACATTATTAATGGTTGTTCCATTATCCACAATAGGTTCTTCTCTTAGAATGAATGAGAGAGAGGTTTCTCCTAGAATTGAACTTTGTAACAAGGGTCCATTTTCCTCACGAGTGGAATGATGGTCCCTTTGTGAGTTAAGTCTTTCATTTTTGTTATTATTACTGTTTAATTTTTGTATAACTTCTGTAGTACCTTATTGGAGTTTTCAGTCCTTTCAAATCTCTCATTAGTTTGTTCTATAAAGTTCCTTACTTCTTGGGCTAGTTCCCTTGCCATCATTCTTTAAGGTGTGATGATGCATGGACTAACCAATTTCACAAGATGACAGGATTATGCTCTGATGCCATTGTAATGTCCTCGCTAATTAGAGTTAGATTGGAACATTATTACCTACAAAAATAGATATTATATTTGAATAGCAAAAAGTTTAAATATATTATTCTAGCCATAGTTCTGGCCATTACCTCATTATTATCTAGCCATTTATACAAGGTTACTCATCTCTCACATTAGCATGTTAGCCATTTATATAAGGATCTCACTTCTTGCACTGGCACTATAATATTCATTTCTCATTTAGCCATTTATACATGGGATATAGTTACTTCTCACACTGGCACCATAAGCTATTTATATGAGAGGACACATCTCATGCACTGGCACTATAAGATTTCATCAATCCCATCTTAGCCATTTATATAAAGATGGCTTCTGACTCTATACTAGCACAAAGCCTTTTATATAGGCGAGTAATGTCCTTATACTAGCACTATGGGTTCTTAATTCATTTTGTGAAAAATGCATAAACCAAATAAATAATTAATTTATATTTCTAAATACCACTTAAAAATGAATTATAATATCTTTTAATAATATATAAATATAAATAAATAAATAAATATATAAATCTAAATATGTATATACATTCTCATTTAATATCTTAGTGTAAATGGAGACATAACAATACATATATCCTTAATAATTTTATGTCCTACTCATAATGCCATAGGAGTGTCCATCACCTTAATACACCTTTCCTTATGTGTTATGATCAATGTCATATAAAGGGGCCACTCACATAACCATGTACTTATCTCTTCCGTAGACCGTACCACTTCCTTCGCTTCAACTTCATACTCTGTGGTGATTGTGATGCAGTCCTTCCCACATCACTATGCTAATGGCATCCTTCATAGTCCTTCCTTTTTTTTTTTTTTTATGTGTCCACCTCCCCCCAATGCCTATTAATATGTGGTGGTGCCACCTCATGATCCCTTATCTAAGGGTCACGAGTATATATTTGTATTCATCTAAATCTACATTTATTTTATAGTTAGTTCAATAATTTTTTTATTTGATCTTTTAATGACTAATATCATTTTCTATTAATACGTCAATATATTAGGATTGCTTATGTTTCCCTTATAATACATATTATTTGAATAGTATAAATACATGTAATATTGTTATTAATTTCTTTAGGAAATTAAAATAGTGTTTAGTATATATATTTGTTTATATTTAAAGTAATGAATGTTTCATATGTTTATAGATGTTGCATGTCAACAAGAGGTTACTACACCACTCAAGGCATGGGTGAGGAAAAATCTCTAACTTATCATTTTTTTTAATATGTGAATCTAAAGATTTTAATTACTATATTCTCACTTATTACACAACCTACAATAATGAGTTACCCTCGTGGCCACTTTGGGCCTCGACCCCCATTGTAAGCCACTCCCCTAGGATGCACCTAGACTACCTTCCCAAAAAATCACAAATCACAATTGTGTCACATACCACAAAAACATTTATAATAAAATTCAATTCCTTGATAAGCAACTCAAAATGCATTAGTTCTCAAGACTCAAGTCATCATAAATTCTCATAAAGATAAATATCATAAACATAAATCTCAATTTGAATAAAAAAATACATCATCACATCCAATCAAATAATCATGAAAGAAAGCTCAAAGCCTCTGGTGCATATCCTAGTTTGGCCAACTACACAAATC